>CAJUYH010003182.1:0-34300 GCA_910591685.1 Galerucella tenella | reverse complement strand
CACTGGGGGCACTAATTGAGCACATTAATGCAGCAGCTCGCGTAACAGTATGCTATCTCTCCGGAGCACGCATTTCTTTATCTGCAGTAATACAAAAAATAATTGTTTACCAGGAATAATATTGATTAATTAATGGTTAAAAAAAATAAGAATGAGCGTATTTAAAATTGTGTATATTATACGTGCCACACACTTTATCCCACTCGACTGTTTACGGAACCCTTTGTATTACCATTGTCTATAAAAAGTCTTTTTATAGACAATGGTATTACTGATACGAAGAAATCTATACACTTCTGTGATATTAAAATATCGAGAGTTTGTTAAGGATGTAAAAAATCTAATATTTCATATTTTTTTCCTTTGAATGACTTTGGTGACGTACGTTACAAATGTCTTTTATAACATGAAACGTTATGAACCCGACACATCCTTATTTTTAAATTTTGGAGAAAAGCGTAATTCCCATAAGAATCTACAGTTACAAAAAAGAAATAACCGCCTTGTAATCTGCATAAAATGAGAAAAAAAATCTTTTTAAGCAAACTTCCAAAAACGAACCATATAATCAGTATATTCAAATAACATTTAAAAATAGACTCTTTAGAAATAATGAGGTCGAGATGTCAATCTTTCACGCCTATTGACTTCCTTTTAAAAGCTTCTCAAATATGCAAAAGAATAGAGAATAGAAATTCATGTGAAAACCGTTAAAACTGAATTGCGTAATGCCCACTTTTTGAACGATTTCCTATTTTGACTGAAACGTCACAATATGAATATGTCAATCGTGGGCAATGGCTTGTCAGCTGCTGAACGACTTAAATTGTGATTTCATTTTATTCTGAATGACTCTTGCCTGTTTAACTTACCGGAAGAAGTCCTTTTGTGTTTCTCGTTGATTTTATCTTGAAAAGCGTATTATTTGCGGTTGGTAAAATTCTTCAAATATGTGCTAGTTATATTATTTTGTATAGATTTGCGATTTTTTAATGAGATAAAGGTATGGACCAAATAATGAGACTTATTTAATAACAGAATACTGACCATACTAGATATCTAAATTTTATACCTTGGAAAGTATGTCTAAAAAAATACGATTGTCAGAACCTATGCATGCATAATATATATGGGTGAATTGTTGAAATTTAAAAAAAATTGAACAAAAATGTTCGTTACATATTAAGAATGAAACCAGTGGCATTTCCAAAATATCTCATTTCGCAAGGAATACATCTAGACCGTTAGAAAAATATAATCGCTTAATTTGATCTGTATCAGTTTATTCTGGAAATATTTTTTTATGTAAACAACAAAAGTACGTTACCGTAAATATAAAAGTAATTTTTTTATCATGACTGGCTATTTATATAACCAGTTATAAAAATCACAGTGTTTTGCAATGGTTCCATAAACAAGATTTCGTGTAATTCAGATAAGAAAAAAAATAATGACATTTTGTACTAATTTCCAATGGAAAATTGATCATTGAAGTCAGTACTTTTCGTCGGCTAAAACGTTAACATATCGAAATATCCGGAACTTATTGAATTTTTTAAAAAACAAATGTTGGGTACAAAGCGAAAAAATCTAGAGTATTCAATCGAGATGAATTAAACATATTTCCTTGTGAAGCCCCAGGCCGGACATGGAAATCATTTTCGGACGAAAACTAATTTTTGTAAACATCGAGTACAACTAGTGCAAAAAGTTCATATTTGTTCCATGATGCATAAAGTGAGTAGTGAGTGTAGCAAATATGCTTTTTGCACGTGCTACACACAACATTTTTTCTACTCTATCGAAATAAAATAATATATGTTTTTACAACAAACATTATTAGAGCTTGTACAATACAACAAAAATTAGCTAGTAATTTCACTCTTTTGAGTTGATTTCGAAATTAATTTCGCAGGTAAAGAAATTTACAATTGTTAATGATGACAAACTTAATTTCCACTGATTTTTGAATTTGGGTTTCATCTCTAGTTGTGGATATCTCATCAGGTTCTTCACTTTAAACAGTGAAGCTTCCGGTACTGGTAATTAGTTCAAACTCCTTTCGAGACCCGAGACCAAAGTATGCAGGGCAGCTTCTCCTGATTTCCCTGCTGAATAAGACCATTGTAGTCTATGTAGTTAGTCACTCCGTGTTGCAAATACATTTTGTAAAACTTTTTCCATGGTTTTCATCATGAATAATGTTAGACTGATCGGCCGGTAGGATTTAGCCTGGGTGTACGTTTATTTTCCCGGTTTGGGAAAAAACAACACCTTTGACTTTCTCCATGCAATTGGTATATAGATACCCTAGAGCCAAAGGACCCATTATGATGTCTAGTCCCTCTTACAGGAGCTTGGGGAATATGCCATCTGTTCCTGGAATTTTGTAGTGGTCAAATGAGAAAATCTCATTCGTGAGCTCCCAGTCCTCTTTCGTTGCCTTTATTTTGGCAGCCCGTCCGTTGTCATAGCTTGACTCTATCTTTACCGAACCTGGAAGGTGCACACTGAGGTGGTGCTCTAGAGCCTCTGCCTGTTATTGAATACTTTCCGTTCGGCAACTGCATAGAACCAAGTTTGTTAGAAGTATCCCTTTTCAGAATTCTGTTAATTATGACGCTGCCAGGGGCACCTTTTGCATGTCCTCACACAATTCTCTCCAGGACATCTCTTTGGATTCTTTAATTTTTGTATTATATGCATCCAGTTTACCTTTATACGCTGCCCAGTTGCCCGTTTTTCGCTTGCGCCTTGTTTCTTTTCCTAGCGATATCAGCTCTTTCTTCCACCAGATGGCTAGTCTAGAAGAGCGACTCTCCTTTATCAGACACTTATTATGATAGGAGGTCACTATGGTCTGTTGCAGCCAAGCAGCTGCTTCCTCTAAATAAGATGTAGGATCCCTTTATGTCCTAATGGCCGATTTTTATACATTAATCTCATAGTATATTTGGGCATGATCGGATAAAGATGGTTCATCCGATACATGCTACTTGTGAGCATAGGGTAACACCTAAGGAACAATTCCAGGCGAGGTGAGGTGACGTCACCATAGAGGACGTCACTCATCCCAAGGTCGAACTAGTGAAAATCCCATAAAATGTTTTATTAAAATTTCTGACATAAATTATCAGTAAGTTTTCAAATAAACATATTTGTCTTGAAATTTAAAAACATTTTTTGCGCGATCGATCTTTTTTGTTTTATTTACTGCATCGGTTGTCAGGACGGTAGGTTGCGTTTACTGGTTTCTAAGTCTAACACGTCGGTAAGTGATTTACTTACCGTTCAGACGCCGGTAAGTAAATAACTTACCGACGTCTTAGCCCTACATACATTTAAGTGCTCCTAAATAATATATTACTTCATTCATTACACAAAAAGAACAAAGTTTATTTATATTTTTTTAATGAACAGAACCGAACAGAACAGTATAAAAAGTAATAATACCATTTTTTGCGCATTCGTATTGAAATATTCGAATTTCGAATAAAATAATTTAAATATCTTCGGAATGAACGAAATGTCAAAAGTGACATTTATACTTCTCGATCAGTTTAAAATATGATTTGCATTTTGGTGAAATTGTTTTTATGCTATTTATTACTTTTTATATTGTTCTGTTCGATTCTGTTCATAAAAAAATATAAATCTTCTCATTTTTTTGTTCCTTTTGTGTAATGATAGAAGTAATATATTAGTTAGGACCACTTGATTGTACGTAGGGCTAAGACGTCGGTAAGTAATTTACTTACCGACGTCTGAACGGTAAGTAAATCAATTACCGACGTGTTAGACTTAGAAACCAGTAAACACAGCCCACCGTCCTGACAACCGATGCTGTAAATAAACAAAAAAGATCGATCGCGCAAAATAGTATATTAAGTATCAAGAACGATAGGGGTTGTTTACCGGTCGACAGCAATGTTTGGAGGCTGAGCGTAGCGAAGCCTCCAATTTTGCTGGAGACCGGTATTACCCTTAACGTTCGAAATGCTTATACCATTCTTTGCGCGATCGTATTGAAATATTCGAATTTCGAATAAAATAATTTAAATTTCTCAGAAATGAACGAAATGTCAAAAGTGACATTTAACTTCTCGATTAGTTTAAACTATAATTTGCATTTTGTTGAAATTGTTTTCATGCTATTTATTACTTTTTATATTGTACTGTTCGATTCTGTTCATTAAAAAATATCAATCTTCTTATTTTTTTGTTTCTTTTGTGTAATGAATGAAGTAATATAATATACAGGACCACTTAAATGTATGTAGGGCTAAGACGTAGTTACCGACGTCTGAACGGTAAGTGAATCACTTACCGACGTGTTAGACTTAGAAACCAGTAAACACAACCTACCGATCTGACAACCGATGCTGTAAATAAACAAAAAATATCGATCGTGCAAAAAATAATATAATTTGCATTTTGGTGAAATTGCTGTCGACCGGTAAACAACCGTTACCGTTCTTAATACTTAATATACTATACTGAAATGGCCGAATGGGCATAGCAGTGAGTATATATTGTTTCTCATATCAAACATTTGTATTTAGTCAAATAGGGAAACAACATCAATTTCTGTGAGATTCTTTATCCTAAAACGGTTAAAGTCAAATTCAATTCTAGATCATATCTGCTCCCATTTACTTCCCTGAATATTAAATCTTTTTTGTACTTTCCATTGAATTTTTAAGCTAAAATCGAAATATAATTAAAACGGCTTCTTCTTCTTTTTCGCCTTGGGCCGCAGCCCGCTTCCGAAAAAAAGGAAAAAGTATAAATAAAAAGGATAATGGTTTTCTTTTATAAAAGGAAGTAAAAAGGGCTGGCAGGCATCGCACGCGCAATTTAGCATTTTTAATTAGTGGCGCAACTCTAGGGAGGTAAAAAGAGGGTAGAGGGTGGCGAAGATTTATTTCCCGCAGTTCGCAGAGATGCGACCCAAAAACAATGAGAAACGGTAAATATAAATTGTATTTTTGATTAAGAAAAAGTGTTTTTGTCCTTATTGTGATTTACTATACCAGCTCATCCTTGGTGATCCTGCATCATTTACAAGATTCAACCTTAAAGGAGTTTTTGACTGAATGCTGGGCTTTAATGTTTTTAATTGCATCCTATCAAAACTTGGCATAATAATAACAAAAAATAAAGCTCCAAGGTGTGAGTTTTCTCAAATATGTTCAGTGTCCCATTTTAGTTTTGAGGATATAGGGCGATATTCAAAATTGTGTCAAGTGTGAAATAGTTAGCAACATTTTGATTTGTTGTTTCAATTTCATATAAGTATGTGGAAAGACGCCAGTCACCGTGTTTGAACCTGAACCCTGAAAAGGAAAATTTACTTGATTTGGTGCTTTTTCTATTAAGTTCAATTAGATAATTTTAAATGATGTTCATCTGCGCCGTGGTGTTCCATATACTTTTAATATTTTACTCTTTGTATAGTTTCCTTTTTTTTATTGTGTGAAGCGGGAGTATGCTTTTCAAGCTTATAATCTCGTATCAATAAAAACTGCGAAGACGGTCGCCAACAGGAAGCTTTGGAGACACACTGCCTTTTAATTCCTGCAGTGGATTGTATACCAAATCTCTTTTCTTCTCATTTTTGAACTGAACTAATCTTACGTTTCTTAATGAGATATAAATACAGTAATATTTTAACAAATATCAGAACCATGGTAACAAAATTTGCTTTGATCAACGAACCTTGAAAAAATTAAATTTTCTCACAGTAATCATCACATGTGAATTTTGCCAAATACTTTAAAAATATAGGAAAGCCTCCAAGTACCTATCTTCCAAGCAGAAATTCGCGCCATAAGAAAGTGCGTTCACAGTTCAATATTGACAAAAGGTATATAGAAGGCAAATGATTATCAGATAGTCGGATAGTCAAGCAGCCATTAAAGCACTGAGTTCTTGTTCCAAAATGGTGTGGGAATACCTAGGTAAACTAGACGAGAACAATATCACAATGTAGACAATCAAATAAGGCTTTTTTCTACTAACGTGCGGAAAGTGAATCTTTTCCGCACTAAAAAGCGTGCGGAAAGAGTCACTTTTCCGCACTAGTGCGGAAAGTAAATTTATTGACATTTGAGGAATATACTGACATTTGAATATTCAAAATATGTATTTTGTATATCCAAGTTTACCAAATGACTGAAAAATTAATAAATTTATTATAATGCTGCTATAATTTTTAATAAAAAAAAAACTTATTTTTCAATAATTTTTTGATGGCCCTGGTATAAGCCTCATCAAATGAATGTCAAATAATAATAATTAATTTGTTGATATGTATATAATGAGAAATGTTGATTTATGATTACTTTTGGGTTCTTTCCGCATGCTAGTAGAAAAAATAGTGTACCTAACACGTGCGTAAAGTGACTTTTCCGCACGCGATTGCTGGCCGAACTCCGCTAAAGCGTCGTTCGGCCATCTGCAATAGCGTGCGGAAAAGTATCACTTTCCGCACTAGTTAGGTAAACTACTATTTCTGGGTGACTACAACTTGTTAAGATCAAATGAATGCATAAATCTGCACTGAGTTTTAACAGGGATCCGAAATCGTCACTTGAAAAAGCTCAAAATAGTGGAGGAAGAAAAATGTAGATTCTGTGGCATGAAAGAAGAAACTTCCGTCCGTATACTTGCTAATTTCACAGCAATTCAGAATCCTAGGCAACAACACCTAGGATATAACTGATTACACGACGGACATTTACCTAACTACGTTAAAGCCTGCAGATATCCTGAAGTTTCCTTCGGAAATAGGACTAAAGGAGATCTGAAACTTTCCTAAGGAAATAAGTAGAAGTAAGGGGCACAGTAGATCACTTAGGACACATTAATATGTCACCCCAATATACATATGATAGAGTCATTCTAGAAAAAACTAAATGAACTGGCATACCACATTAAAGTAAGATTATTTGTTGGTTGTCGGACGATATTTCTGGATATTAACAAGCTGATGAATTCGCGAGAAACGGTTCAGCAAAGATAAATCTGAGAGCTTGGGACCACAAAGAAAGTGGTCCGAGGACAAATACAAAAATGGGCTCAAAGCCAACATAGATTACATTTTGTGGCATGAAGCTCGAGACCGTATAACCAATATCATATTTGATTATGAGGCAATGTAAACAAACATTTTTTTTCGGTGATGCCATGTGCTAACTGAAGCATTTGATATAACATCCAGTGGACCTATATTGTCTACTCGAAAGTACAGCAATGGATAACTGGTGGACTAAAGGCAGGAGTATAGAAAAACCAAAATGTGGCTCGTGTACGGTAGCCATTCGGCTTCGTCAGCACTCTATCTCCTTCACGAAATGTTTACGTGCTCTTAGCCTTGAAATTGAATGATAAATTGATCACAACAATATTTCAGATTACTTTGGAAGCAGCCTGTATATCAATGTTTTTTAACTGCGAATGTTATATTTTTAACCAAATTAAACTAAATATCATAAAAATAGTACCTACCTATACTTATTTAAAATAGTTCCCGTTTATTTAAAAATCGTTAAAAGAAACGAAAAGGAAGTAAAAAATTGAATGTAGGTATGCTTGATCATGGTAATTGTTAGTTGTCAACGTTATTTCTTTTATCTAAAGCAAAAAATGTGGGGTCGAGTGTCAACCTTCATATTATTCTATTCTTTGATAAGAGACTCTCTTTATAATTGACAATACAAGGCTTGTTAGGCTTACGAAAATATATTTTTGGTTCAATTTTTGAATCCAATACAATTTTATATTATTAAACGTGAAAGGTGACAGTAACAAGATATTTTACACACACACATATTTTAGTTTCTTATAATTCACCTGTTTTTCTCGTTGTGTTAACGTCAAATGAAATGGAAAAAATCTTTTTTTGAATGAGTGAAGTTGAATGTGATAACTGATATAATGAGTTGAATGCAGGTCTAAGAGTTGAATCATAACAGTGGACCGAAGCGTCTGTTCCTCAAAGTAGTAGCACCGTACACTAACTACAGACAAGTAAATTCACTTCGTCGATTTATGGGTTACCGAAAATGCCCTTACCCCTCCTACCGTCTGGCTAGTTTAAATCGAGTACCTATTGAATGTTGTACTATGATAACAGACGTGTAAGGCGCCAGAGAAAAGATGTACCAAAATTTTCAAACGTTCCGACGCAAGTGAATTTACTTGTCGGTAGTTAGTGTACGGTGGTAGTAGTCTTCCGCTCGTGTAAAAGAACCCTCCAAGATCCTCCAGCTTCGGGAATCCTAAGATACGGAACAGAGGATCCTAGATAAACATCCTGAGACACGGGAGACTACCATTGTGTTGGGTATGGATGATCATTCTCTGAAGATGCTGACAGACAGAGGGTTAAAGGCATACCTCGGCCTGTCACAGCTAACCTCATGGGTGACCCACGGAAGGGGATAAAAATCAGAAACAGCCAATGCTGCAGGTACTTCAAGTGAACCTGCAGCATAATGAAGCAGCAACTGCTGCACTACATTAGAGACATAGTCCACATACATGAACACTACATTTATGGAGGGCATGTAAGAGGACTGGGAGAAGCCAATGGTAAGTTTTACTCATCCTTTGCAGGGGTTTCCAGAACCTTCATTTTTGTGTGTAATGAGCTATTAAAATTCATTATTTCTGTGTTAGGTCCCAAGTATTCTTGAGACTGACAGATGGCAGTTAACTGGACGTGAATTATTATACCATCCAGTATATCTTCCATTTGACTCACCAGCCCCACCAGCCTGGGAGTATTAGCGAACCTTGGACACATCTCAATATGGCCGAGTAGTCAGTCTATTCCAAGTTTAACGTTTTTGAGGTCAAGTTTTGTTTTCTTAGTGAAGGCTATTAAAATGGTTTTGGTAGGGGTTATGTTTAGTCCCACCTGTCTACATCAACTATTTGTATAGTTAAATCCCCGTTGTAAGATGTCACAAAGGATGTTCACAAATTTTGTGACTGTTATGACAATGTCATCGACAAATCATAGGCAAGATATTCCAAGATCAGTCAAGCCACACAGGAATCTGAATTTTCTAAATAAAAATCACAAAAGACAGCTTGATTAATTTATTAAATAATAATTTACAAATTGTATTAAAATATATTTGAATTATATTATTTTTCGGTAAATTGATTTGAATTGAAATTTTAAAAAAGTATATTAAAATATCTCAGCGCTGTATCACATGATCAAACTAGCTTCAGTTTGGCTGTCAACTAGTTTGATCAAACTGTAAAAGGATGTAATCAATCTGAAGCTGGGTCAAACTGAGTGGTCAAGTAGTAAAGTAAAATATTGTCTGGTTGGTTAGGTAGGTACATAGAGAAATTTTAATGTAACTTTGATGAGTAGAAATGTATTTTATTATGCTGTTTATTTTAGGGGTTATTAATATTTTAGCTTATCATGGAGCCACCTATCGGTCAGTAGCATCTCGGATACGCAAGTATTTCAAAGTTTGTTCCAAATTTCACCGCAATTTTACTTAAACCACCACCTCTCTTTTAAGGGTCACCAGTTTGATGGTTTGATTAAACTCAGTTTGCTGCTAATTTGACCATCTGACACAGCGCTAATATATACAAGGAAAAATAATAAACTGTACGTGGCACCAAGTTAAAAATGCAAAATAAGTTATAATTTAAGAGATGCTTATTTAATAAGTTTAGTTAAATAAATACAATACTGGCATATTAATAAATAATGAGTTACCGAAAACTTTTACAAAACGAAGATCGTTGCTATAATAAATTAAAATCATTCAATAAATCAAGGCTTTTGCGAAGCCAAATATTCTTGATACTTTTTCTCTTGAGCTTGATACAGTTTTTGAAATTTTTTAATTTGACCTTTACTGATTTCTTTTCCTTCTACGTCATGCGTTGGAATCCCCTAAAATTATATACATACCTATAAATTATATCAATTCTTACTATGTGGAATCTGTCTATTCAAAAAGATTTGTATATTTAATACAAAATATGGAATTGATTTACTTACGTTTTCATCAAATTTGGAATATTTAGGATCTTTTTTAAACATATCACCAGGAGGAATCTTTTTTTGTGCCTCTTTAGCATCTGCCGCTGCTGCCAATTCAGCTTTCTTCTTTTCTTTTTCTGCAAGCTTTTCTTGCTCTGCTTTTTTCTTTGCTTCTCGCTCTTTTAATAATGTCTCTTTATCAACAAATTTCACAGCACTCGCTTCACCTACAAAAATAAATATTTCAATAGAGAAATAGCATTTATCTCAGACTTTAATAAAATCTTATTCATACTTTGTTAAAAATATTTTCTAAGCATTCGAAAATTAAGGCGAGTTGTCAAAGAATATTAAAACACTGTCCAGTCAACCTCATTAAGTTTTGTATTGAAAAATGCGGGAAAAAAAACAATTACCTTCTCTATCTTCTAATCTGACTCCTACATTAGGCAAGATTTCATCTCTCAAGTTATCGCATTCTTTGAGAATATCCGTTGCCTTCAATGATCTGGCAGTTGTTCTAACGTTATCTCTAAATTCAGCTAAAATACTAAGATACGGTCTTATCACACATTCAACCTGAAATATAAAGTAATGGATTAACTGTGAGCAGAAGTGAATGAAGAAATAGATTCAATTCATTTATGCAATATTTATCCACTAAAGTCAGGTCTCCTTAATTCATTGTGAAATGATAACAACATATTTAGGATAAATAATACTTTCAAATTTGCAAAGAAAAAATGTGCGTTATTATATGCGTGTTACATCTAAGTAAACTGTCAAATATTTGTATACCAGCTTTTCATGAAACACGTTCAGGGTATACATTATCTCTGCAAATATCTATGAAATGAAATATCATAGCGCCACAAAAGAATGTATGTATTTAATCTAATATAGGAAAATATATACTTTGTTCCATACTGACTGGTAGATTTAGTTTAGTGACTCCATTTTGAGTCTGGTAAGTGAGCTATTACAGTATATTACAACAGAGATATTACAATATAATGTCAACATTACACTGATAACAGACAATGGGCTATTTTCACGTTGTTATGGACACATATTGATTCATTTCTCATTTCTGAAGACAACAAGCAACAAGCAACAAGCTTTCGAAATCTGTAATAACATTTTTTCGAACAATTATCAATGTCCTTGGGTTATTATTACTGAAAATTTTTTGACAATTCCAAAAACCAATCAAATTTCCTCATTTTATATCATATGAACAATCTCAGCCAATCATGTCAACATTACACTGAAAACAGACCATGGGCAATTTTCACACGTTGCTATGGATACATATTGATTTATTTCGATTTTGAAGTTTCGAATATTTAATATTTCGAAATGTCACTGAAACAAAAAATTTTCTATCCGAATAACCCTCGGACATTGATAAATGCTCAAAAATTTCATGACAACTTTCTCAAGCTTGTTGCTTAGAGGCAACAGACCTCCGCCTACGGCGTCGGTCTGTTTCCAAGCAACAAGCTTCGACATCTGTCATAAAATTTTTTCGAACAATTATCAATGCCCTTGGGTTATTACTACTGAAATTTTTTTGACAATTCCAAAAACCAATCAAATTTCCTCATTTTATATCATATGAACAATCTCAGCCAATCATGTCAACATTACACTGAAAACAGACCATGGGCAATTTTCACACGTTGCTATGGATACATATTGATTTATTTCGATTTTGAAGTTTCGAATATTTAATATTTCGAAATGTCACGATTTAGTTGTAATACTGAAACAAAAAATTTTCTATCCGAATAACCCTCGGACATTGATAAATGATCAAAAATTTTATGACAACTTTCTCAAGCTTGTTGCTGGTAGGCAACAGACCTCCGCCTACGGCGTCGGTCTGTTTCCAAGCAACAAGCTTTCGAAATCTGTCATAAAATTTTTTCGAACAATTATCAATGTCCTTGGGTTATTACTACTGATAACAGACCATGGACTGTTTTCACGTTGCTATGGACACACATTGATTTATTTCGATTTTGAAGTTTCAAATATTTAATATTTCGAAATGTCATGATTTGGTTGTAAGTTGTAAAGCATTGCCCACACTGGCGCGAATAATTCGGCGCGACGGCGAAATTTTCGCCTCGCGAAATATTCGTCGACTCGAGGTCTTCGGCGTATAACGAGGAGCAACAAACCGGCGCGAAAATTTCGCTTGACGACAACGAAACTGCAGCGAATTTTATTTATTTCGCGACCAGCCGCGTTTTCTATCGTTTTCGTTGCGAAGCAAAGATGTCTGCCACTGAAATATTAATAGAGTTTGTAAAGAAATATCCGATTTTATACGATTTAGCCCATGAAGATTACAAAAATATAAGAAAGAAAGATAAGTTATGGGATGAAATTGGGCAAGAGATGCATATTACAGGTAGGTATTTAATTTTGAAACATTAAAAAAAATATATTTTTTATCGGTATAGATATAGATATAGATTAGATATCAAAAAAATATATTTTTTATCGGTATAGATATAGATATAGATTAGATATCAAAAAAATATATCTTATGTAATTTTCGCAAAAATGTTATAGGAGATAGGAGAAAGACGAATTTTGTTACTGGCTATGTCGCGAATATTCGCACAAATGTGATAGGAGAGACGAATTTTGATACCGCCTATGTCGCGAAATATTCGCTTCGTTATCGCGGCGTATTAATTCGCGTCAATGTGTGCAAGCCTTAATACTGAAGCAAACATTGTATGACAACTTTCTCAAGCTTGTTGCTTGTAGGCAACAGACCTCCGCCTAGGGCGTAGTAATAACCCAAGGACATTGACAATTGTTTGAAAAAATTTAATGACAGATTTCGAAAGCTTGTTGCTTGGAAACAGAACGACGCCGTAGGCGGAGGTCTGTTGCCTACAAGCAACAAGCTTGAGAAAGTTGTCATACAATTTTTGAGCATTTATCAAAGTCCGAGGGTTATTCGGATAGAAAATTTTTTGCTTCAGTATTACAACCAAATTGTGACATTCCGGAATATTAAATATTTGAAACTTCAAAATCGAAATAAATCAATGTATGTCCATAGCAACGTGAAAACAGTCCATGGTCTGTTATCAGAAGTAATAACCCAAGGACATTGATAATTGTTCGAAAAATTGTTATGATAGATTTCGAAAGCTTGTTGCTTGGAAACAGACCGACGCCGCAGGCGGAGGTCTGTTGCCTTCAAGCAACAAGCTTGAGAAAGTCGTCATAAAATTTTTGAGCATTTGTCAATGTCCGAGGGTTATTCGGATAGAAAATTTTTTGATAATTATAGAAAAAACCAAATCGTGATATTTCGAAATATTAAATATTTGAAACAAAACAAAATCGAAATAAAGCAATATGTTTCCATAGCAACGTGAAAATAGCCCATGGTCTGTTATCAGTGTAATGTTGTCATGATTGGGTGGAATTGTTCATATGATAGAAAATGAAGAAAATTGATTGGTTCTTGGAACTGTCAAAAAATTTTCAGTAGTAATAACCCAAGGACATTGATAATTGTTCGAAAACATTTTATGACAGATTTCAAAAGCTTGAGAAAGTTGTCATAAAATTTTTGAGCATTTATCAATATTCGAGGGATATTCTGATAGAAAATTTTTTGCTAGTTATAGAAAAAACCAAATCGTGACATTTCGGAATATTAAATATTTGAAACTTCAAAATAGAAATAAATCAATATGTGTCCATAGCAACGTAAAAATAGCCCATGGTCTGTTATCAGTGTAATGTTGACATGATTGGGTGAAATTGTCCATATGATAAAAAATGAGGAAATTTGATTGGTTCTTGGAACTGTCAAAAAATTTTCAGTGTAATGTTGACATGATTGGGTGAAATTGTTCATATGATAAAAAATGAGGAATTTGGATTGGTTCTTGGAACTGTCAAAAAAATTTCTATGTTATTACTATTGATAATAAATTTGCTGACATCAGCGCCTACTAACATTATTATTTTCGTGCTAATAAATGGAATTAAAATTAGGAAGGGGGGTTTAAAAATGCGAATATCTCGAAAACCAGTAACTTTTGAGACTAATGATAGGTATACCTTTTTGTCGAAAAAATGATACAGTTTTAATATTCTCCAATAAATAGAGGGATACCGTTAACGATAAATAAGTTAATCGCGCAGTTATACCAATTACATAGCTTTTGTGGCGCCCCCTAGAAAATACATCAAAATGGATAGCATTCTATGATTTCCCAAGCCATAAAAACCCTATCTTCAAATTTTTACGTTTGTATATCCAAAATCTTCAAATTTACTGAGAAAAAACATTTTTGATATTTCAACTTTGCCACCCTGTATCTTTCTTAGTATCCATATTTTATAAAAAGAAGTTGAGTCAGATTGTAATAATTTTAGGCGAATCTTCCATTTCACTTTGGACCATTACTTACGGACCACCCTGTATATAGATGTGTTATACATACTTACATTGTTAGAAGTTCCTGTAGCAGTAGGAAAACCTAATGTCTCTTTTTCACTAATTGCCCCAAACATTTTCAAAATTTTCGTTATATAGACTCCCACGTCGTATAAAAGTAAACTATTGGTAGGTTTTCGTTCCCTCATATAAATATTACTAGCTGACACGAGGTCTCTTAAAGCATCAATAGCAGATTTTGTATCAATATTATCTAAAAAGTATACATTCAAATTTAGGAACAAAAAATGTTGTTATTGGATAGGTTAGTTTTATTGGTTATAACCAAAGGAATTTAGAACTGGACCATTTTATTCACTTTTGTAAAAGAAAACAGCTAGATTTATGATTTGTATATTTTATTTTAAGACTGGTTTAGGTTTAATTGCACCTCTTTCCTTCGTTCGATCACCACCATCAGTGAAAAAGATTTATAGCTATTCAAAAGTACTTATTATAGTTTAGACCGATTGGATCCAAATCAAGTTTCACTACTCTAAACACAGTTTACACACTATCTCACGCACCAAGTTATCTTCTTCAGAGACTGAAGGTAGGATGGTGTAACGTGTTTAATCGAGTATCGCCACAATTCCAAAATTTTAACTTTTACTACTTCAACTACTGCAAGCGTTTGCATTTTGCATCTTCACCAGAAGAAGGAAAAGGGAAGGACTTGGCCCTCTGACGCTTCAAGGTGTACCAATACGACTGTCGGATGAAGTAAAATATCTTGGGGTTATCCTAGACCCAGGCTTAACTTGGAACCGACACCTCCAGCACGTGATCAAGAAAGCGGAGGTGACCTTCATGGTCGCCAGACGTACTTACGGCATTAAATGGGGACTAAGACCCAGCATGATACACTGGCTATACAAAATGGTTGTCATTCCCAGGATAACATATGCATCTTTGGTATGGTGGCCAAAGACCAGACAATCCTCTGCTATGCTAAAACTAAGCAAGGTGCAAAGACTTGCATGCACTGGCATTACAGGGGCAATGAGGACTACTCCTACAGCGGCGCTGGAAACAATGCTAGACCTTCCTCCACTACATTATGTCATAATGTGTGAAGCAAGGGCAGCACTAACCCGACTGGAAAAAGCACTAGACCATGATGTGGCACATGGGAGAGGACACACAGAGATAAGGCAGGTGGGTGATGACATTTTCAAAATGCCAACAGACCAAATGACTACCAAATATATCTTTCGCAAGAACTTCGAGATTGTCATCAAAGATCGAAAGGAGCTTGAGAAAGAGAACGCACCACCACTTAGTAGAGCGAATGAACTGATCTGGTATACAGACGGATCTAAAAATGAACTCGGCACCGGAGCGGGCATATACAGCAAGACGAGCAAATATGAAGGAATCGTCTCGCTAGGAAAATACGCCTCTGTATTCCAAGCAGAGGTTTATGCAATACTTGCGTGTGCAAGGGCTAACAGTATGAGAGCCTACAACAACAGGCAGATCAGGATCTACAGCGACAGCCAAGCCGCCCTTAAAGCACTTCAGAGCTATAGGGTGACATCTCGGCTAGTATGGGAATGCGGCGAAGAACTTAGAAGACTGGCGACTCGGAACAGTGTAACACTGGAGTGGGTACCAGGTCATAAAGGAATCGCAGGCAATGAAAAAGCTGACGAACTCGCAAGAGTAGGATCGTCAACTCTGATGAACGGACCCGAACCTGCTGTGGGCATCCCCAGATGCTTAACCAGGTCATGGTTAAAAGGGTGGTTGAAAGAACAACACAAGAAATACTGGAAGAATACGACTGGGCAAAAACATGGGAAGAAATTCATAAAAGAACCATCAGAAAAAGTAGCGAAAGAACTGCTCTCAATGAGCAGGAACAAACTGCGCACCACTACGGGGCTACTTACGGGACACTTTCCCACAAAGGAGCACCTAAACAAAATAGGGCTGTACAACGGAGACCTTACATGCAGAAGATGCAAAAAGGATACCGAAACAGCTCTGCATATACTATGCAACTGTGAGTCGCTGGACCACAGAAGGCAGAAACTTTATGGTAGAACCCAAATGACTCCAGAAGACTTCTACAATCAACCAGCTAAGAACCTGTATGAGCTAATACAGGGAACGGATTGGCTGAATAGGTTGTAGTCAGAACACTAGGAGTATCCACAATAAGCCCAGGAGGCTGAGGTGGTACCGGCGAAAGGACGGCTCCGAAGGGGAAAAAAAAAAAAACCCAAAATGAGTAAAATTTTGAACGCTCTACAAAAGTAACTTGTTTTCCAATTGGGTATTCAAATGTTTTATTTGTGTCAGTACCCAATTATTAATCAAGGGAAATATGTGTGGTTCAATGTTCATAACATATTTTTTCAATTATCTTAACAGATTCCTCCCTAGTAATACAAATAGCTATTACCTGGTAATCTGAAGATTGAGATTTTTTGTAAAAAAAAATTGGTGTCACGGGACACACGGTAAGAACTTCAGTTCCTTTTAAGCAATAATCTAATTTTTTGAATCAATAAATAAATACACATATAAGAATTTATTTTACTCTGGATGAAACTTCATTTAACAATCCACATATAATCGATTATTTCTATTCGATCAACAATCGATTATTATCAATTATCATCCATTGATTAATAATCGAGGATTTTTGATCGATCAACGATCGATTAAATAATCGATGATCAACAATCGCTCGATAATCGATTATCAGCAATCGATTATTATCAATCCTTCATCAACAATCGATTAATAACCGATTATACATAATCGAAGAATATTCGAATATTTCCAATCGATTAAAAGTCGATTGTTTCCAATCGATCAACAATCGATTATTATAAATTGATTAATAATCAATTATTTTTGATCGATCAATGATCGATCATTATTAATCAATCTATAATCGATTATTATTGTTCGATTAACAATGGATTATCATCAAGTTGTAGTTGTAGAGTAGTAGATGAATTATTTCGTTACAAAATTCTGTCCTCGGTTTCTTTCTTCAATCTATTATCAATTTAAAATCTTTCCAGCATTTTTTTTTAGTTTAAAACGGACGTGGGTAACTGTAAGGTATATCTCCTAATCGATTATCAAAAATCGATTATTATACTATTATATTATCAACCTTTGTGTAAAATTTAAACCCGAGACATCGATATATGGAGGCATTACAGTTTTCTCTAGCCTATGAATCGCTGCTTCCTAAACACATAACGCAGGTAACGGTCAGATCTTTTGCGCCGCGACCCCCGGTAGCTCTAACCTAACGTGAAGAACTAAAGTTCTAAAAAAGATCAATCTTGCAAAAAATTATGGAAATAATAGTAAAAAATTTATCCGAATAAATTTAAGTATATCACCAGCACTGCGAATACCAGCTTTGCATAGAATTTTAATGGTGCTTCAGTGGTAGAATGCTCGCCTGCCACGTGGGCGGCCCGGGTTCGATTCCCGGCCGAAGCATATGAATCGCTGCTTCGTAAACGAGAGAGAGGCTCCAAGGCACATAACGCAGCAACGTAACGTAACGGTCAGATCTTTTGCGAATTACCCTGTCGCTTCGCTCCAACCTAACGTAAAGAACTAAAGTTCTAATAAACAATAAACAATATTTTCAATTTTTGAATTTATTATAACTGTTTGTTCCCTATACAACTATAGGATAATTTAAACTTCATAAATGATTTATCTATATCTTTCCTATTCTGACTAACAGATCTACACATTTTCTTTTAAAGGAGCTTCTATTATACATATATGTTGTTAAAAAATTACTTGTTTTGGATAAAAGTTAGTCGATGAAATTCTATTCCCAAATGTTTAAAAATCAATAGTTTTCAAATTTATGCAGGCAGCCCTTACTAATGAAAAAGTGAACACATGCCTTGATTTTCAGCTCTTAATTTTCATCGTTTAGTAATCTTAAGTCCGAGACATGGCTCCCTCTCCACTACTAGCAACCAGTGTACAGTCTGAGCTACAATCGCAACCACTCCGGAAGGCAAGTACCAAAAACATTCAACTAAAAATAGTTGAATGTCTTTGGCACGTATGTGAAACAAATAATAGTAGGACCCTGTCGTCCGTATAGTTTTTAGTTTGGTTTTGGACGGTGTAATTGAAAACGTCAAATATAGGTCCTGAACTGTACTGGCATAGTAACAAGTGTTCCAATATCTAATTGTGATTATATTTTATAGACAGTGCAGAGTAAAAACCTATTATGGACCATAAAAGTTAAATAAAATTGTGACTATTCAATTATGTTAAACACAGAAACAACATTTAAAACATAACTTACCACACAATGCTGTATGCACAGATATTTTTGTTTGTAAAAGTTTATTATTTAGAATTTGTTCCTGATCAGTCCACTTAGAAAAAGTGTCTACATTTGTTTTTCCTGTGCATACTTTGAAGGCTGCGTCTTTGACATTTAAAAAGAATTCCTAAAATTATACAATTAAATGATAGGCTGATAAAATTAAATTTAATAAAATACATATAAGTACGTTCCAAATAATTAAAAATTTGCCCAACTTACATTAAATAGTCTTTCATATTGCAATGCACAGTCCATAGTATTTTGACTATAATCCAGAGTGTCTTTCCAAGAATGCAATAAAAATGCAAATCTAAGTTGCCTGGCTGTATATTTAGATAAAGCATCCTGGATAGATACAAAATTCTTCAAAGATTTTGACATTTTACAACCGGCAATGGTTAAATGGCCAGAATGAAGGAAGTAGTTTACCCAATTTGCATTGTTGAAATATGCCTAAAAAGAAGAATATTTATAAAATAATATATAAAATATGTGTATAATAAGTGAATAATAGACATTCCGCAAAGGTAAATGACTATACTTTCTCCACAACTATTCATAAAAATAATTCTTCCATTGGGAGAGTGACAGTGAGTTGTTTGCATTTGCACATGGTTTCATCTTGTTTTAAAGTTTTGATTAGTTCCAGTTCAAGTTGTATGCCTTTTATCAATAAAATGCTCCAAATTAAAATTGAACTAGGTGGCCAACACAGTGATAGATATCAGGTGTCAGTATTTTTGTCCTGAACAAGCTCAAATTTCCCAATGATGGTGAAAAAAGAAGAAGCTGAAACATGGAACATCAAAGGAAGACTATCGACAACTTCACATTTGATCTAGTGACATATCTGCATAAGAAGTTCCATAATTTGAGTAAATTTTTGTTTTCATTTTTTTCAGTTAACCTAAACACGATATTTAAGATAATTTTATTTTTGAATATCCCCTTTGTCACTAATTAATATTACCTAATGAAACATGAGGTGATCAAAGCATCATGTGGGTTTACAAAACATTGATGTAAGTAATTGAACATTTTTAAAAACATACCTCAGTTTGAGCAATTTCATTATCATGATGAGGAAACTTCAGGTCTACACCCCCTGAATGAATGTCTATGGTTTCACTAAATATTTCAGAAGCCATTGCAGAACATTCAATATGCCAACCAGGTCTACCGAAGCCCCAAGGAGATTCCCAAAAGGGTTCACCAGGTTTACTTTTTTTCCATAAAGCAAAGTCATTGGGTGAATGTTTTTCGCTTCTTTGTTCTGTGGTAGTTAAGTCACCTTAAAAATTTTAAATTCAATCTGTTATTATCGGACTAACTTTTTTTAATCTATCTGTTATAAATTTATTTGTTTTCAGGTCAACACTGCAAATAGAAAGTTCAAAGGTAGCATTAGGATAGCCCAGACACTGGGCAGATACAGTTTGGTGTTATTAAATATTGTTGACAATATTTTATAGTATATGGTGTTACAAGGACAGAAAATGAGCTTTAGAGAAGCGAGGGTGGCTGATAGTTAAGGGCTACTAAAGTGTTTCCTGCATGTGACACACAACTAGGAAAATATAACATAAAACTTTGTGTCAAGTGACAAATGGTGAAAATCTTCAAAAATCGTTGCGTTGTGAATTTTTTTTGGCTACCTTACCGGACAATCAATTATGTGAGCTCCAGAAATAGGGCGGTAAGTATTGTTTAGCAGCCCAAGAGCGGAAAATTCATAAAGCCATGATTGTTTTTCACCATGATGTCACTTGATGACTTTGACGTTTCACGTGAATTTTTTAATTAAGCGTCAGGTTTTTGCTTGGTTTTTTGTTATATTTTCCATTTTTTTGTTCATTTGGTACGCGAAAAACAGTTGTGTATCACACATGCAGGAAACGCTTTTGAAGCCCTTAACTATCAGCTGCCTATCTAATAGTCTTGGGCTGCTAAAACTTATATTTTGCACTTGTGACACAATATACTATTTTTCTACGACCGTGCGTTTCCCATTTTCTCTCATGCATATTA
Source organism: Galerucella tenella (assembly GCA_910591685.1). Classification (NCBI taxonomy): domain Eukaryota; kingdom Metazoa; phylum Arthropoda; class Insecta; order Coleoptera; family Chrysomelidae; genus Galerucella; species Galerucella tenella. Next base: position 13,432 of record CAJUYH010003182.1, on the reverse strand, counting down.
GTTTTGAAAGTGTCACTTTCCCGCATTAGTGCGTAAGTTACAACAGGTAAAGGGAACGAGATTGAATGGAGACAAGAAGTCAAGTATCTAGGTTTAACTCTAGACAGTAAACTCCTGTGGAACAAACACGAAAAGGAGATGGCAAAAGGAGATGGCAAAAATGGCTATAATGGTGTGCAGAAATCTGGCAGGAAGAAACTGGGGTTGTAAACCAAAAATCCAAAGCTGGATGTACACTGCCATAGTGAGCCATCACTTATGGAGCCATTGCGTGGAGTAGTAGAACTAGCCTATTGACGACGAGAGAAAACCTCTCCAAAATTCAAAGGCTAGCCTGTATATGCATTACAGGAGCAATGAGAACATGCCCAACAGCAGCAATAGAAGTGATTCTCAACCTCACTCCTCTACATAATATATGGTTGTGGAAAGCGTTGCAGAAAGAACAAGATACAGACTAAGTTAAGTAAAAAACCACCTCCTCACTTCTTAGAAATCAGACAACCTGGGACATGCCACAAGACGGTATGATGAAAAAGTATAACTTTTCAAAGAAATTCGTTACGGAAATGAGCAACAAGAAGGAATGGGATCCAAAAAACATTACCAGACTTGGAAAGAATGCCATTCAATGGTACACAGACGGCTCAAAAGCAATAGAAGGAACTGGGATAGGAGAGTTCGGGCCAGGAACCAAACACTCTGAAAGCTTGGGAAAAACCCCAAGTATCTTTCAAGCGGAAATCCACTCCATAAGAAAGTGCGCACAGTTCAATATTGATAAAGGATACAGAAGACAAAGGATTATCATAATGTCGGATAGTCAAGCAGCCATTAAGGCACTGAGCTCTTGTGTAATCAGTTCCAAAATGGTGTGAGAATGCCTAGACAAACTCAATAAACTAGGCGAGAACAATATAGTCACCTTACTATGGATTCCAGGACACACTGGAATAGAAGGAAATGAACTAGCAAAGAGGGGGACTGAAATACCTCTCTGGGGGCCTGAACTCTTTTGCGGAATCAGCCCCAATGTAATATTGGAAGAAATAAGTAAAGCCGAGAAAAAGAGAAGATCTGACCATTGGAAAGATCTAGTAGGGCTTATACAATCAAAGACTCTTCTGGGTGATTACAACCTGTTGAGATCAAAAGAATGCATAAGTCAAAGTAAAACTGCGCTAAGAGTTATAACAGGGATCCTAACGGGACATTGTCGCCTGAATGGGCACCTGAAAAAGCTCAAAATAGTGGAGGAAGAATAATTCAGATTTTGTGGAATGGAAGAAGAAACCTCCATCTACCTACTTTCCAACTGCACAGCACTTCAGAATCCTAGAGCACAGCACCTAGGAGATTACTGGATAGAAGAGAAACATTTGCCTAAGTTGAAGCCTGCAGACATCCTAAAATTTCTCCAGGAAATAGGACTAAAGGAACTACTGGTTTCTGAGACTCTCCTCAGAAACTTAGTAGAAGTAAGGGGGCACAATAGATTTTTTAGGTCTTAGTGAATGTCACCCCAAAATACATACATACATACAACAGGTAAATAAATCTTTATATAATAATAATTATTTTTGAAAAATGGGTTGAAATATTTTTTTACATATACAAAACAATGTTCCTAACTCATGCGTAAAGTGTCTTTCCCGCCCTTGATCGCTCCGCTCCGCGTCGTTCGGGTCAACTGCAGTCGCGTGTTGGAAAGTATTACTTTCCGCACTTGTTAGTAAAATAACTATTTTCTACTAGCGTGCGGAAAGTAAATTTGTTAAGGTTTTGGGGAGTATACTGACATTTGAACATTTAAAATATATATTTGTATGATTGTACCAAATGACTGAAAAATTAATAAATTTATTATAATTCTGCTAAAATTTTTAATAAAAAACTTATTTTTCAATAATTAATTTGTTGATATGTACTTAACAATAAATGTTTCTTTATGTCAACTTTTGGGTTATTTTCCGCATGCTAGTAGAAAAATAGTGTACCTAAAACGTGCGCAAAGTGACTTTTCCGCACTAGTTAGGTAAATTTCATCAGCAATATCAGAAATACTGTGAATGGACCTTGAAAAAATTGACAAACAATTTTTTTGCAGTCTTAAACTTCGAAATTTTTTCATAGTGTCAGATAGGGACCAGAATTTAAAAAAACCCAATTGTTGTTGATAACGGTAGCTGGAACGCTACCAAAACGTTGGATTGGAAAATATAAAAAAGATTTGTAATTTAATTTTCCAAAATAATTAAAAAGAACAAGATCCTGGCATACAAAAATCTATAAATATTGTATCTGTGTGTGTGTCCAACAACTACAGTTAGCTTGCAATAAACATGAAATACAATAAAGAAGACTGGGTACATTGGATAAAAATTCAATCAAAATAAAACAATACCTATACCAAATGTGAAAATAACACCACTAGCAATTGAAATTTAAAAAATATGGAATTAAATGGAGTAAGACACACAGCTAAAGAGATATTTTTATTTTAATTTACCTTCTCCTTCCTGTAAGCTATTGGTATCGCCGTAAGCTTCTGGAACTAATTTAGCATAATGGTGTTTGTCACTTTTATCAAATGCTGCCACATCAAAATATACAGAGCCTCCAGCTTCATAAGCAAAACCATTTTTAACAATCTTTTGAATGAAAGAAATTATTTCTGGAATGTATTCACTAACTCGTGTAACAACGTTCGGTCGTAAAATCTTAAATAGAAGAAAACATTTTAGTTTAAAACTGAATTTTGCACTGAGAGTGTCTAATATGTTTTTAAAATAATCTTCAACTATAAAGCTTCACCATACTGCTAAGTATGCTCAAATTAAATTAATTTTGTATGTATTAATTTTGTTGTAATATTTTATTTCTATAATTTCCAGTAAAAAATGTAAATTTCTTTCAATTCAACTACATACGATTTAGTTTAAATTATAAATTTGAGGAAATTTAAATTATAAATTGTAAGATATTCTCAATATGTATACTTTAAAAATTAAATTAAGAAATTAAAAATTGGATAAATACATCAACATATATTACATTCAAATCTGAATGAACAAACATGGATTTAAAAAGTGTACCAACATCTCCTAAACCCAAATGAACTGAACATATTATTATACCTTAACATTATTGATTATAACAATCAATACCCAAATAAGTCAATTCACTGGGTAACATTAGTGTACAAAACCAATATATAATCAATTTTGTAGTTTGTACAAATTGAACCAAATTAAATTTACTAGTCTGAAAACCTGATATAAGAAATTACATTTAAAGAATCCATATCATTGTAGAACTGTTCTTCCCAATACCTTGGAAGTGAACTGAATATTGCATTATCTTTAACTGTGTGGCCTAATTTATGATCTAACCAGTCTGATAAAGGATCTTTACAATCTACTATAAATTGTTTCTTGCTATTTTCTATTTTTGATAAGTCTCCACTTTTTACAGATTCCTCTAGTTCTTCCACCGAATTTGTCAACCTGAAACATAATGAACACTTTTAAATTTCATTAATAATTTTGTAATAAAAAAAGTTAATTCATTTTTTATCATTTATCAACAACAATAATGCCGAAAATTATTTCACCTTGTTAACATTTTTTCCAGCATTATTTTTTTGTCGGGATCAGCTGTAGTTTTAACTTTTGTTTGAACATTATCTAATACTAATTTGGCGTCCAACAATACTGTCTCTAAAGAATGATTTTCAGAAGCATATTGTTCAAACAAGTAGTTTTGACGTGCTCTTTTAATAATCTTATCATCAATATCTGTTATATTCATTGCATAGAAGACATCATATCCAAAATAATCTGAAAATACTCTACGTAGTATGTCAAATGAAATGTAGGACCTAAAACAAAAATATGTCCAATATAATTAAATTTAGTTGTATGTGTATACTGTTTTTAAAAAAACAGCTCGCAGTTCAGTAACTCTTATTTATATATGCAATTAATATATTGAGAAAACAATGAGCAAATTATTTGATAAAATGAGGTTATCAATTTAATGCAGAATTTTCAATATTTCATTCAATTCAATAAATCTTAAAATGCATAAAAAAATAAGTCAATTAGATTGTCCACAATTATAATAATAATAATAATCTTTATTTAATATAGGAGGTCCTAATATCACATATTGTAGTCAGTTTAAGCACAAATTCAGCTAAATGAATCAAATAAAATAAAATCTTGATAAAATTATTAGATAATAAAATTAAGAAGTTCTATAGTTAAAATAAATACATATTTAAATTAACATACAAAATTACAAAGTTAATTTACGGATTGGAAATAAATTGTAGCAAATATTTTTTAAACTGAGGTAGAGAGGTTGGTACTCGTTTTAATTTCAGTATGCAAAGCATTAAATTCATGTAATCCACATATGAACATAGATTTTGTTGCTATGGCTAGTCTTGCTTGTGGTATATAGAAATTATTAACAGATTTAGTAGGTATTGTAGTTATGTATTTCATTATTATAGATGATAAAATCATTGAAGTACTCAGGAAGTTTTTTATTTTTAGTTTTGTAAACAAAAGTCATTGCTAAATAATAAAATCTTTGTCTGACTGTAATCCAACTCAAAGTTGTCAGCATACTATTTATCGGTGTGTATCTGTTACATCAAAGAATTATTCTCATTCCTCTATTTTGCAATTTTTGTAGTCTTTGTAAACAGTTATTATCCAATTTATAGAGTAATGATCCGCAGTAGTCAAAATGAGGTTGTATAATAGTTTTATACTCTGTTAATCTAGAGAAGAGAGATAGATTTGAAGCAATCCTTGAGAAGAAAAATAGTTTTTCTATTATTTTTTACATACATATTCGCAATAATAAATTTTCGTCTAAAATAAATCCTAAATATTTAAATTCATTAACCCATTCTACATTCTCATTTTCAATTCTATTGATTTATCTATTATAACTATATAAATCTCAATTATGACATTATTCTTCCAATATGACTATCACAAACAACTCATGAATGGCAATCATCAACATATTAATTGTTTCAACCCTTACTATATGGAATATTTCAATAATTATCAAATAATATGAATTAATACATACACATAATGGTGAATTTCACAACAATTCAAAATCTTAGGGTACAACACCTAGAAGACTACTATATAGAAGAGAGACAATCAAGTTAAAGCCTGCAGATATACTAAAATTACTCTGGGAAATAGATCTAACATAGCTACTAGTCTCTGAGACTTTCCTCAGAAACCGAGTCAGGAACTAGTAGGAGTAAGGGACACAATGGATCTCTCAGTGAATGTCACCCCAATATACATACATTCATACAAGTACTTGATCAGTAATAGTCCAAAGTTCCCAAAACCTGATATTTATTTAAAGAAATTTCTAAACATTGTCATACTATAGGATAAAAAATACATAAGTGCATTTAAATATCCAGTTGTGTTGAAATAAAAAAAACTCAAGAGCAGTTAGGGAGTTATTTTGTATTAAGGGGAAATAAGCAAATCTCCATGAATCACAATTAAAATAATCTGAAAAAAATATATTGTTACAATTAAAAACAAGTCTAATCAAGCAATTCTAATTTTAATTCAGATTTTAAAAGTAAATAAATATAAATTTCAAGTGTTTATTCCAAGTTATCATTAAAAAAAAGAGAATATATTTACCTTGCGTGTCCCATATGAGAAGCATCGTATACAGTGGGCCCACAGCTGTACCAATTTATCCTTTTTCCTGAAATAGGCACAAAAGTTTCTTTTTGCCTCGTTAAGCTGTTAAAAACTTTTAAAACAGGTTGAGCTTCGGATTTTGGAATGCTCCAAGGTGGCTGCACTCTTTTAGACATTTTATCTTTTAAATGTTGTATAGTTATGTTGCAAAAATATAATACAACGTTACACTTCTAACACGTTGTTATAAAAATCTGAAAAATTGGTATGAAACTGTTAAAAAAATGTATGGAGGGAGTTAATAAAAAATGGAAATATTACCTTATAGTATCATTAAAAAAACAAAAACTTGTACATTTATATATTGGTGGAGTTTTGTGCTGACGAAATTCAAAACCGTCTAACCTAAGTATAGGGCATGTCCACGTGACGTCACAAACTATTTTGACAAGACTTAGGTGGTAAAACAATAAACAAAGCGTTCAGAACACGTGGTACTTAATAGTGAGGTTATGCTGATTTATAATGGTAGATCGTGTTTGATTTTGCTTCAGTGTACTTTTAAAGTTATTTTAATTGTTGAGCTTGCATATTTAATAATATATAATATGGGTTAATAGTTGTTTGTTGTTTGATAATTTTTTATCATGTCTATTGTTATTGTTTTACCACCCAAGTATTGTCAATGTCAACCAGTGCTGCCAGACGTGAGGTAAGAAATTATCGAGCAGCGTTGACAAAATTATCGGATTTCTCAGAAAATTATGTTACACACAGAATAATTTAAAACAAGGGCCCCAAGAAGAAAATATTATGCACGAATTTTTTAAAATTCATTTTATTAATAATAAAATGTTTCTGGTAAAATATAAAAACTTAAAAACATAAATTATGTGATAAAATATATAAAAAAAGAAACAAAAACATACATTCTACTCATTTACTCTTCTAAACATTAACCCAACGTAACATCTCGAAAAAAATCACAGTCAAAAAAATCATAAAGATAAAAAAAACCTATTCAAAGCAAACTTCGACATCGTCTTCATCGTCCTTTTGATAAATATTATTTGAAGACATTGCGTTGTGATGATACCTATTTATGTCCCATGTTATTTCACTTAAAAAATATAGATTAGCGTTTTATTTAAAAAATTAATATTAGTTCATGCCTCAGTAAAATTATGTTACAATTATCGATTATGGTACAAGTGAAATTTCAACTTTGGTTTGGGATAAAATTATGTTACAATTCAATAATTATGTTACATCTGGCAGCACTGATGTCAACTGTCGTGGACATGCCCTATAGCTAAACGTCATCTTAACTAAATCAAGAAAGTTCTCGTCTTCTTCTTTATTTAAATGGCCTTTTGCACTGGCCATATACACAATTATATAAAAAATTGCTTAACCTATGCAGCTTTATGAAAAATTGAAAACATAAAAACAATGCGCAATTTAAACTTGGATAAGCACGTAAGCACAGCTACTAGACTGTTTATGTTCGAAGCTAGATGATTAACCCGACACTATAAATACATACTTTGTTTACAACCAACATCTAAATCGATTCTCCGATTCCAAAACAAGGATATCAATACACACAGCAAAGGTCACTATAATAGTCACTGCTTCCAATAACAGTGCCGTGCTATATTTAGCATTAAGGATTTTAATTTAATTGAAATATTTTTCCTAGAATAGACAGCCTAACTCTGACGTCACAATTGTGGGCGGAGCCTATTACGGTTCCAGGCAAATGGCGATTTCGTCCCGCTTTGGTACCCCACTTTGGTCTGTCAAATACATACCAATCCTTTTCGTTCCGAAAAACGATGACGTCACGGTAACTTTGGTACCCTTTTTGGTCTGTCAAAGCACATACATCTGCAGCACGGTTACTGAAATTGGTAGCTTTCTATCCTTTTCTAAAATAGTTTTTGTCTTTCTTTTTATTCGTAAACAAAAAAGTAGTTGGAAAGAATTTTATATTTTTTCAAGATTTGTTTGTTTTTTATTTATTATGTGTAGTAATAATGGAATCTGTTGATTTTATTATAAATGGCAAGAAGCTGTCATGCATTTTCCTTTTTTGGAGCTTACCCTCAATAGTATTTGTCTTTTTGTGTCTCAATTGATCAGCAACGATCTTATGCGTTTGTTGCTTTTTAGTTCATAATATAATAGGACTTTTTGAGGGGATGTTGCCTTAAAACTCCAAGAAAATATATAAAATATATGGTAGTTTACGTCGTAGCGGTGACGTAGGACCTACCAATTGGTTAACCAAAGTCTCTACCAACCAAAGCGGGCCGAAATCGCCCAAAGTCTTTCCATGTAAAAGTCCCATAAGGAATTTTTGGAACTTTAGTTCTTTACGCCAGGTTATGTTTGGGCGACCAGGGGTCGCGACGCAAAAGATCTGACCGTTGCGCGTTACGTTAAGCTGCGTTATGTTACATTGCTTCGTTATGTTTCCACTAATTTTGTGGTAAACGTACAGTTCTTGAATGTCCAATTTGTATAATGCTACGGTTTCATTTTTTAAATATACGATGCTGTTGTTAGTAGATGTTGCCAGTCGGACTCCCTCATGAATTATTTAAAAATAAAATTAACAATAAAAAAATCTTCCTCAGGGGGAATTTAACCCGGGTCTACTGCGTGAGAGTCTGGTATGCTTACTACTCAACCACCAAAGAATATGCAAATCGTTTATCTATAACGTCAGATGTATTACATAATTTTTGCTTAAAAGGAACTAAAGTTCCTACCGTGTGTCCCGCGACACGTTCTACCTTTTTTTATTTAGTATTGTCAACGTTATAAAGGCAAAATAAGACATCTACATCTGTAGTTTCCATATTGTGTTAGAGGAACTTGCTGTTTAAGTGATTTTGTATAGGTTTTTGCCAAGGTGAATGTCCACCCGACGTCACAAACTAGCCTGGTGGTAAAACAATAGACAGAGCGCTCAGACCACGTGGTACTTAATAGTGAAGTTATGCTGATTTATAATGATAGATCATGTTTGAGTTTAGTTGGTTTTGCTTCAGTGTACTTTTAAAGTTATTTTAACAGTTTGAGCTTGCATATTTAATAATATAAAATATAGGATAATAGTTTTGTTGTTTGATAATTTTTCATCATGTCTATTGTTTATTGTTTTACCACCAAGGTATTGTCAACTGTAGTGGACATGCCCTATTAAATTAACTTACCTTGGCAAAAACCTATACAAAAACACTTGAAAGGCAAGTTCCTCTAACACAATATGGAAACTAGAATTCTTATTTTGCCTTTATAACGTTGAAAACACACTAAATAAAAAATTCCTAATGGGACTTTTACATAGAAAGAGTTTGTTTGGAACCAGTCCAGGCTCCGCCCGCAGTTGTGACGTAAGCATTTATGCTGTCTATTCTAGGAAAAATTCCTCAATCCTAAATATAGCACGGCACTGTTATTGGAATCAGTGACTAGTGACGTTTGCTGTGTGTATTGATATCCTTGTTTTGGAATCGGAGAATCGATTTAGATGTTGGTTGTAAACAAAGTATGTTGATAGTGTAGCCGGTTAATCATCTAGCTTCGAACATAAACAGACTATTATAGTAGCTGTGCTTATTGCGCATTGCAGCTGCTAGGGTGCCGAGCTCACAACTCAGAGGTCGTAGGTTCGAAACCCGGTTAGGACCTGGGTTTTTTAGTTTTTTATTTCTTATTTTCTGATATTTTATACATAGTTACACTTTGATCAAACGGGTTTGGGCCTGGGCTTTCTTGTTTTTTTTAGTTTTCTATTTCTTATTATTTTCTGATATTTACTTCAATATTTATGTTTTTTCTATAGCGAAGAGGGGCCAAATGCATCAGATTTTTAACATGAAATTTCTTAACATGTCTTCTTAAGCTTGCACTTATATTCCATTTTACCATGAATCTTAATAAATTTAAGTAGTTTTAGTAATATCTATTAATATTAGAATCGTTGATTATTACCGTTAAGTGATAACGGTGCTTGGACGCATGCGCACCTCAACTACTAACTTTCGTTCATCTTCATGTCCGATGCTACCTGAACGGCTAGACACTAGTGACTATTATTTATTCGCGAAAATTTTTCCGATAGTAGGCGCTGCAGTTTATGTCAAAGCTGTCAGTGGAATGGGGAAAACAATGCTAACCCAGGGGTGTGTTTATAAACTTACTCCGAGTTACATCTAGAGTTAAGTCACGTGGTCTATATGTATGGCTGATCCATTTATAGAGTAAGTAAATAAGCGATACTGAGTTAATCTTTAAAGTATGTGAACGCACCCCAGATAATCTGTTGTTAACCCCCATTTGTTTCAATACACGTACTGTAATGGCGATTTGGTTTGTTTTCCCCATTCCAATTTTGCTCGTTTTCGCGAATTACTCGAAGAATGAATTTTAATTACCATCGATATTGAATTATAAACATGCACCTATAGTTACACATTGTTTATTTTTATGTTAATAATATTAATTTTTGTATTCTTATTGGGATAGCTAAATAGTAGCTATTTATATTTATCAAATGATAGGACACTGGGAATTTCGGAACTTGTTGCTTAACAGTGAAAAGATGTATTGTTTTTTTATACTTGTAAATATTCAATATAAGCGATTTTGTCATCTACTGAAAAATGCGAAGTTACAGAAACCTTCAAATTCACATCCTCTGGTTCTCAACATTCATTTCATGTGGTAACGAAATTTTGTATGATAAAGATAATATGTATATTATTTCAATTTCATTATTCACCCGGCTGCAAGAGCTGTAGTGGAACGTGTCGGGGCTAACGTAAGACAACTTTTTTCAATGTCTCAAGTTTTTTAAAGTGTGTTTCTACCTTGCTTTATTTCATTTGAATTAATTTTTTTGTTCGTCTAATTCTAAAAGGTAGTGGCACCCTAAAGTTTCTTATAGTCTGACAACCCTCTGACATACCTAGTAGAGCACAAGTATCGATTATTGAACCACCTTGAAAAGTCTCAAGCCACATAATTCTTGAATATGGTCTAACTGACGCACAAGCAAACTTTGTATTTGAAAATCTTAACTTGGATTTTACGCTCTCAACTTTAGTTACCCAAGTATAAAAATACAACAACAAAAAAAAAGAATTTGCGGAAGCCATCTATTAAATTAGTCGTTATATGTCATACAATCACATGTAGGCCTCTTTCTTTATGGTCTTTACAGACCCAAATTAGACTTGTTTGCTTGAAGCTTTGAATTTATTTTGATGTATATAGTCAACGAAAAGTGCAGTAGGATTCGTGTAAAGCTGTAAGTATTTATTTTGATTCTCAGTGTATACCAGAGGTAGCCATCATCTTCAAGGTCATTTATTTTTGCCCCATCAACATCAAAGGGGACTTCACTTCTTGTTGTGTATCTTTTTGTTGTAACTTTTGAATAAGTATTTATATTTATTAATTCCGGGTTTCTAATAATCTCAGGATTTAATCAAACAAAAGATTTTCAAAATTTTATTATAAGTTGTGAAAACTTAATAATTATTGTTGATTCATAAGTTCTAGCTGAGCAGCAGCAATGCTCTTCATACCTTCTTGTACAGAACTCAGGTTGCCTCTCCATGAATGGAGCAAATCTCGCAATTGTTGCCATTGTGCTCTACCAAATGTTCTGTGCATTGTACTTGATACAAACACTTTTCTGGCCGACTGATCCATTCTTGCACGAACCAACTTAGTTTTTAATACTAAAAATAGAATTCGTTTGAAAATTAGAAACATTGAAAATATTTTGAAAATGGAGTGTATCTGTTATATAATTAAAGTCGCCATAATTTAGGAAATTAATGCTGTGGTTGAAAAATATTCATTACACTATCCATTTATTTTGGTCTTTTTTCACAGATAAAATACTCAACTCATGAAGTATTATTACAGTTTCCTGTAATAATAGCGCGTTACCAATAGATATCGCAGAATAATAATTATTTTAACGCTTTATAAGTTTTGTAATAGTTATTTACGTAACTAGTTATGAAAAGAGCGATATGGTTCAACAAGCGTAATATTTGCCAAAACGAACGCCAGCGAGTTTTGCAAATTACGTGAGTTAAACAATGTCGCTCTCTTCATAACGTGTTTACATACAACAATTTATCTAATTTCGCGCTTTTATAATATTTAATAAAATCTTCAATTACAATGGAAATATTAAGGTGGAATCAAAAGGTGTTAGAAGTATTGTTTCTATGGAAGCAGGTCTTGAAGTATTGTTACTATGGAAGCAAACAACGTTTTTCAATATAAGTCAAAACAAGTCAGAAGTAATTACTTGATAGCGAATCAGACATTCCATTTTAAGTAAGAGGGTCTGCAAATGCTGCAGTGGGTAGTTTAATACCTGAAAAATCAAGAAGTAGATACGCCCTAGCCTACCAAAAATTTGAAAAATGGTGCGATTTGAAAAATATAATGAGCATCAACGAAAAGTTACTACTTGCTTATTTTGAAAATTTAAAAACATTAAAGGCGTCGACTTTGTGGACTACATATTCAATGTTGAGATATGAACTCACCGTGCGCAAAAATGTCGATATCAAGAAGTACACTATGCTTTTGGCTTGGCTGAAGAGACGGTCAGCAGGATACCATGAAAAAAAAATCGGAGATTTTGACGAAGGAGAATGTAGAAAGATTTATATAAGAGGCTGAAGACGAAATATTTCTTGCTCAGTACCTGGGTCTACCTAATGTTAAAGGATATACAGGACATTCCTGGCAGACTCAGGAGCGGACATTCTGAAAATAAAACGACACGGAGGATGGAAATCCAACAGTGTAGCCGAAGGCTATGTTGAGAGCTCATTAGAAAATAAAAGAAGGATTTCAGAAAACATTCTGAGCCAGGCCCCTGGCACACATGTAGATATCACAGCTTAAAATGAAATTAACATTAGACAAGAAGTTCAAGAGAATATTCAGCCAGAAAATGGACTTACTTTAAATAACTGTGTCCTTAATAAAGTTGTTTTCAATGTTTATAAATCTTGAAATTATATTGAATTAAAATAATGAGTTAATTGTCAGTTTAAATAATGAAATAATAATTGTCAGTCTTTACACAGTAATTAATAAATTATTTTTTGAAACCGAAACAGTTACGTAAAGTTATTACATAACTACTTTTCATAACTGATATAATAATATGAAGGTTATGAAAAATGTGACGTTACCTAACGTCAAGGAGTGACTTAAAGTGTTACATTTGATAGCGGAATTAGATAAACTACTATCCGTGCTATAGGCACCGACGGATATTGAATTACACTTCAAAGTCAAAGGGGGTTGGTATATAATATCTACAAGATATTTAACACCAACCATTCGGGTTTGCAATTGGGACAACATAACTTTTAGACCGGTTTCGGCGTATTTGCGCCTCATCAGTACAAGGTATATGTTCTGCGTCCGCGAGCTCAGAGCCTAATCACGGACTGAAAAAGACATCACAATCACATGACTTCCAGTAACAGAAGTGTTAAAGTTGTGACAATAGGAAGTAGTTTTTGCTTCTTAGTTCAACTTATAAAGCGTTAGAATAATTATTATTATGCTATATCTATCAACTTTCAATTTATTACACTCGCGCAAATCATAATTACTAAGACTTCGCTGTCCGTCTGTCTATCGCACGAATCTCATGAACCATTATACTTTTT
>CAJUYH010003181.1:0-34303 GCA_910591685.1 Galerucella tenella | reverse complement strand
TACTTTTCTGTGTGCAACTATTATTTTTTGTTTCAGAACCATAGGTCGATACTAAATATTATAATTAATTAATTTTAAATGTTTTTTTTATCTTCCTCAAAGTATCTCTATTATTTTTTAATTACAATTAGTTGTATAAATAGCAGATTTGGAAAGGTCGTTGAAAAATAAGTTCAAATGCACTTTTAATTTTCTTAAATTCGTTCTCATTTAATAAAAAAATGGATAGTTATGTTTGAAAAGGTCGAACTCCATTTTCATACTTACGAGTGCTTGGGACATAGCCAGTAGGTTAGGGACACGGGAAATTAGAAAGTTAAGCCTGAAGTAAGGCGGTTCGATTCGCCGCTGACGTGAAATTTTTTTCTTTTTGTTTTCAGTTCTTTTTCACAATTTTTGTGTCTAAAAAACATTACAATTAAAAAAAAGCAGCTAAATACTATAGCTAACCTACTATGCTGATTATTGTAACAAACAGTACAGCAGTACAATAAATTCGTGGCTGAATGGATCAAGCTGTCCAAAGCCAAAAAAAAGCAGTTATTTATTTCAAAAATTGTGAAAAAATAACTGAAAACAAAAAGAAAAAAATTTCGCTGCAGTGGCGAATCGAACCGCCATACTTCAGACTTAACTTATTAATATCCCGTGTCCCTAACCTGCTGGCTATGTCCTAACCACTTGTAGGTATTCGAAAGTGGTAAGAAAATGGAGTTCGACCTTTTCAAACATAACCATCCATTTTTTATTAAACCAGAACGAATTTAAGTAAACTAAAAGTGCATTTGAACTCATTTTTAACGACCTTCCCAAATCTGTTATTATTTTTTATGAACGCTACTTGGTAAACAAGTTGGCTCGCGTTTGACAGTTTTGTACAGGATTCCCTAAGTCGCATTTTATAAATAACACAGTCTATGAGGCTCAACAGTCATTACACTAGGTCCTTCTTGGAGAAATCCTCCCGCTCTAGTCCAATGAATGCAGTTTCAGCTTGCCTAGGTATCTGCCTTTTCAATGCCTACAATACAATAGTGCCCCGGGAACAACTCAAGAGTGACTCTATCAGATCTGTGTAGATATGATCTGGAGACATGCTAGAGATTGAGGGCTGTCTAACTATCTGAAATTATAACGATATTTTGGGCTCTATACCCCCTTTCGATATTCAATTGCAAACACGTGTTGACAGTGACTCCGTCGAACATATTTTAAAGAGAATTTGGTATTTACCAAAAATATAACGAGACATAGAATTGTACTAGAAATATGGTGGTACTTTGTGATAACAACATGTAGAATGTATTTGCCATTTCAATTCTAAAGGTAGATGATTGCATAGTTTACCAGATCAGAATGTTTTCGAACCAAACAGACGGATTCCAAAATAAATAGAGTAGAGTTAGTACTTACCATTCTGTTGGCGGTCACCTGGAACAAATAAGATAAGATTAGTATTGTAACCTTCATTAGCTAATGTGACTTAAAATTTTACTTTTTTTCTGATTTTCATTAATATCATACATATCTTGTATTGATTAGTTCATGCACATTTAGATAGATTAAAACACAACGGTTTCACATAAGATGATATTGATGTTCAGATATTGTTATGTGCAGCTTATTCGCTCAACCTCTAGGCTACGTTCATAAACTTACTCGGAGTAAGGATAGTTTACTCCGAAGCGTTCATAAATTTACTCTACCAGTATAGAGTATGCTTTTATAAACGTTCAGAAACTTACCCGGAGTAAACTCTGCATACTCCGCTTTTTAATTGAGTATTTTATACTTTGACAGTTATGACAGTTTGGCTCATACAGTAGCTCTGTTCAGATTACTGCTGGTTTTTTGATACAGTCATATATATATATATATTAATAGATATATTGTTACAGTTGATTGCATTGCATATCAATAATGGACTACTCTGTCCTATCAATTGGAAAGGATACCATTATTCTTACAAGTAAGGGTAGGTACCTTCCTAATGCCTACCTATGCTGTAATATAATACTTTGAAATTTATTAATCATTAATCATTATTTAACATGAATTCCTAACATTGTGTTATGATATAAATATTATTAATATTCAACTCATCCATAATTTAATCAATGTCCAAATTCATATACACAACACAATGACATTTAATTTATCTCCGGTCGGTATAGCCTCTGAACGGTTACTCCGAGTAACCAACAAACATTCTTTTCTAATCACGTGATCATACTCTTCTCTACTCACTGGAGTAAGTTTATGAACGTGTAGCCCTAGACTTCCAGTGGGTTCTTGTTATGTGAAACAGAGTCTACCGTAAATATAAATACACGTATTTATATCCCTCATAAGGCCATGGTTGGATTTTATTTTAATGATTCACTGCACGTGCGTTTTATTGTATTTATTAATATAACTTATTTGTTAAGAAATAATTATTAAAGCCAGCATTTAAGACTGTTAAATATACCGATATCCTAGACGGGAGAATTGTGCATATTTTCATTTAGATTTGAGTTAGCCCGTGGTTTACTTTTGCTGGAACATGTAGCAATCTTTTCTCTATTTTAAATAGTTGTGTTTTACTTTTTTCCTTATAAAAAAATGATGATTTTGCGTAACCCAGTGAAGATAAAAAAAATATATACTAGATCAGGAATCCTACCTAAATCCCTGGCCGGCAGCAGCAGCATTCCCCATCCCCCAACACCAAACAAAAACCTTTTTCCAATACATCGCTATATCCAGTGAATAAATGAAAACGAAGGACTATTGGTTTTTAGCTTTTGTCCGTTGTTCAAATGAGTATGTGTTGGAAAAATCAGTTAGGAGAACAAAACGAGCCGTCGGGAGGCGGGCGGGTAGCCACCCCCCCGAGCCGCCCCCTTCTGTACACGTCCGTGTTTTTTATTCTTTGTGATTAGTCCGCAGCATTTTACTCTTTTCGCGCATGGCTTTTTTATAGTGGACGCTTCAATCTGTAATTTAAAAACACGCGAATGTCGGTATTGATTTTTAATAAAATTCATTTTTTCGGTTGGCAACCGAGTTCGGCCAATAGCAGTCACAAGCACTAATGGCCAAATACTGCATAATTAACTAATTATGAAATACATTTATCGGTTTTTTTGGTACTGCAGTTATTGTCATCCACCAATGTAAATTATATTATTAAAACCTGAAATAAAGTTAAATATTTTATACGATTTTTTTTTATTTTTCAATGCTCTAATTGGTCTCACAAATATCCGGAGGGATACAATTTTACACGTTTCATATTATTGTTTTCGGAAAAAATTTTGTTTTCCACATTTATATTTGTTGTAAATATAGAAAGTCATAGGATTTTTACGATCAAAAAACGATGATGTTATTTTTAGTTACTTTCCGTGAATACAATTTATCCTCAACAGCCAGGGCAATTTACAGCTAACAGGTTGGCAAAACTTCAAGACGTTGTCAGATCAACTGGTAAAGTTCCCCAGTTTGTTTTGACGTTTATTAACATTCGATCATCGTCTAATATTCACAAGTTTTTTTGGAGCTTTTAAATTCATTGTTTCTTTATTATTGAAAAAACAGTTATTTTCATAACTAATTATTTAGGCCAATCTGCAATGTATAGTTAATAAAATGCCGAAGCAGCTAAACAATAAATGTCAAGAGATGGTAACATCTTTGTTAAGCTATTTTGAACGAGAATGCCGAAATGAGGGCCCGCTTCTCCCGCTTACTGCTGTAAGAGTCCAGTAAATGAAGGAGGAAAAAAGGCAAAGTTAACATTAATGACGCCCTGTTTTCATCTTCCGGTTGGAAGTTGCATTTGGTACCTCATTAAACATGAGACAAAGTTCTGCATGAAAACGCGTGCGAGGGCGGAGAAAACCTCCCCAAAAGTCCAGGAAAATAGGTTTTCAGCCAATATCTCCTAAAATATGGCAGTTAGAGATTCTCGGTTCAGATAAAAATTGAAGTTCATCTAATTTTCTACAAAAATGGTCCCTATGATTTTTTTCGCAAAATTAATATTTTCTGCAATAAAATCGGGTTGAGAAACCGGAAATTTAGAGACTTGTGAAATATGCAAGTTTTGTACAAAATTTGAGCTGGGGGGTGTTGGAAATCCATTATTTTCAATGTTTTGGATTGTGGAAACCAATTGTAGATGGTGCCACCACATTTTACAGATTGGGAAAATCCTCGGTGCCATAAATGAGAAACCCTGTAACCAGACACTTTTGATGGATATTTATGTTTCCGAGGGTCTTGTTTTCCTCTCAGATGAGGCCTCAAGATATACTTATTAGGAAAACGGGCTATAAGAATAATTCTAGCGAGATGGACCTCACCAGTGGACCTGAATCTAGCAACAATCAGCTTTGCACATGTGGCAAAATACTGAAGTTGATTAGGTTTTTGGTAAGGAAAACTGAAAATGCCTCAAGAGTGAAGAATATTTACCCATAATACTCAGCAACTATTTCTCGCAGATTCTCCGCAAATTTTTGCAAAGTAGATAAAGTATTACTTGAAGTAAGCCGTCGATATTGGAGGCTTAACAGGTCCTTAAATTTAAAGTTGTTATTTATAACCTCACTTTTAAACACGCTCGTCACATTCACAGATTATATATGTCACATTCCAGGCTGATCATGGATATGTTTTTTGAAGAAATTTTTTTAGAAGACGATTTAGACGTTCTTGAAATTTGGAGGACGTTTTTTCAGTATTCATCATGTGCTGCGATAATTTGATAAACAAAATGGTTAAGGGTTTAGAAATAAAGAAACTTTGCTGCCAAGTGCAAATCGTAACAAACATTTACTACATTTACGTCACAGATTTACGAGACAATTACTTTTTTGTAGGTTAGCTTTGGGTCGGGGGGCAAGTGCAGTAGTACCAATTTCATTTGAAATTACACGAAAAGTACTAAGCAATGCAACGTCGCCGGTGTGTTCCACCACTATGCTAAGGATGGGTTTAAGTTCAGTCGGTGCAAATAATTACATTTTAAACATACCTTAATTTTTAAGCATAACTTAATTTAAGTTAAGCTCAAGAAAATGGCCATTATTGCCTTAAGTATTACATAAGCAGATTAACTACAAATAATATACTCCCCTTACTCACGGTAATTCCCGTATTCGGTTCTAAGCGAGTATCTAAACGTATTCATTATTTGTGTGAATTCCCGAAAATCCGCTTCGTTTTCAAGCATAGTTGCCATATATGTAAAAAAGTAAATAACTATTGC
Source organism: Galerucella tenella (assembly GCA_910591685.1). Taxonomy (NCBI): domain Eukaryota; kingdom Metazoa; phylum Arthropoda; class Insecta; order Coleoptera; family Chrysomelidae; genus Galerucella; species Galerucella tenella. The sequence continues at coordinate 29,046 of CAJUYH010003181.1, read as the reverse complement.
TGACGTAATTACTATCTAGGCCCCCCCCATCACCATTGTCATAAAAAAGGCAAAACAAAGACTTCCCCGCTCTTCTATAGTACTTACGTAATACTTGATCGGTACTATAGCTGGGAGAGTCACTGAATGTATTTGAATGACCTAAAGAAGAAAAAAAATGTAATGAGTTGAGCAACAGTTTTAACACAAATTAAGAAATCATTTTCATCCGTCTTCTAAAATCTTCTGAACTTTTATGAGTTGTATCAGTAGTAGTAGTTACAAGAACTGCTGATTACAATCATCCTGAATTTCACAGACTTTTCTAAATACATCAGTTCTTTGTTGGATGATAAAGCCATGACAAAATTAAATATCGATCTATCCGTTCCCTATCCATCCTTTAACCAAAACTAAATTTTGTCTCAACTAAAACTTTTTGTTTGTCTGTCTGCTGTTGAAAATACGTGAACAATTCTATAAGTAAATTATAAAAAGTCTTAATTTATCTTATAACCGCAAAAAAGAAATTTAAATTTAAATGTTCACCAACTTCCAATAATTTCAATTTGTACAACTATTCAAACATACATTTCTTTCATTTGGGATGTTTGAGCTTGTTCAGGACAAATATGTTGACACCTTGTTAAAATATGAGCCAACTTCCAACTTTTACTAATGACGTGTAAATCTATATGATAGATTGCATGAATATTAGCATGTCCTACCACCCAGAGGCAGACTCACTAGCCTGACAAGGGACAAGGTGTGCTTCCATTGGCCCAAAACCTGTCTGTGGCAGTACTACTTGGATAATGGTGTATCCAGGTGCCAAAAATGAGACAGGCCAAAAAACCCTCACCAAAATCCACGGAGTGTAATACGTATTGAGCCAGAATATGAGAACAATTAGAATCCTGGTTGGACTGTAGACACAAGAAGAACATCAAATTGAAGGAGAGATTTTGCCAAGAAGATGTGGAAAACTCAGCAATCATACTGTGCGACATAGAGTGTCTGACTAGGCTGAGGTTTTCGACGAAAAGGGAGCAAAAAGCACAACCCTCCCAATATATGGAGGACCTGAAGTTTGGCATTCGAAATTTAGTAATAAGGTCGAGTCTAGTATACTTTCTGATATTATTTTCAAGCTTAGGTACTTCAACAATTTAAATAAAATCACATAAAGTTTATTCGAACATTCAATAAAATTATGTTTTTCGATTAGAGACAGCTTTACAGCTTCCATGCATGTGGCGCCACAGAATAAAATTAAAAATGAATTCCTTACGATTTATTTCAGTTGTCATGCGAGCTCTTACAACTCTTCCCTTTCGTTGTGTTAAGTGTAGCGTTGACTTATAAACTAATTATTAATTGTATTATGATTGTTATAGTCCCATCATAGCTACTACAAAACAGTGGTGTTATTAAACAAGCCACAATACAAATAATTGTTCAAATTGTATTTTCGATTCACCTTTAAATATGTGACAGACATCATTGATGTATTTATCTACTAAAAAGGGATACAAATAATAGGCATATTATTGTTACATAATCTCATGAGTATTATGACGAAATATTTGCATTAATGTAGGCGAATAGTGTGAAATTGTTTTGTTAAGTACAGTTCACATAGCGATAAATCATTTTTAAGATCAGATGATATTTAAATTCTACAAAATAAATAAACTATTGAGGGATACATGCTGTCCTATGAAATATTGGACACCCTATATTTAATATCTAATAAAGTATATAAAATCTTATATAAAATTGAATACCTCTCGTATGATATTCAGTATTAATAATGGGAGACATGAAGCTCAATAAAAAGGATCGAGGACCTATTCTGACATGTTGAAAAGTAACTTTATCCAACAAAATATCGTCCGGCCTCATCTCCCATTCAAAGATTCACCCAATCTCCATTTTTATAACCAAATGCAACTTCATCATCATCATAAAGATATCGAACTAAGTCCAGTAGGGCTTCGTAGCCCTGAAGGGCATTTATTTCACAATCTTATTCGTATTTGCATAGAGGGCATCTCAGTAGCCTAGCTAGGATCTCTAATGCCCTTGGGGTTTTTGCGAGACTACCCTTATTGGATACCAGAAATAGGGTGATAGAAAATCATTTCTACGTATATATATTTGTTATGCATTGCTAGATGTGGACATTGACCAAAGCCGAATAATATTTCAATATATTTATATAATATGAAAGATGTCGGATATTTCGGAGTAAAAAGGGCGAATCTAAATAAAATTTCACAGAATGGTAGTTTTAAGCATTGAAATGAATTCTTTGGTTGCAATAACGGGCGGATATACAAAATAACATTTTAGCTTTTCAAAACGATTCGAAAGAAATATTGGTTTTCGAATATTTATCCAATTTGAGAATATAAAAATACCTACACAATTATAATTTCAAGATACAGGGTGGAGAGTGAATGTATATGTTTTTATTGTTAATAATAGATAATCAGACTTCACTCACAATACCATAAAAAGAGGAAGCCAATTTACATGTCCAAAAAAAAGGTAGAACGTGTCGCGGGACACACGGTAGGAACTTTAGTTCCTTTTAAGCAAAAATTATGTGATACATCTGACGTCATGGATAAACAATTTGCATATTCCTCGGTGGTCGAGTAGTAAGCAAACCAGACTCTCACGCGGTAGACCCGGGTTCGATTCCCCGTGAAGAAGTTTTTTTTATTGTTAATTTTATTTTTAAATAATTATTCTGCTTGATATCAATAATGACAACAGGTAGACGTTTGAGATATTTAGCAGAATATTAGCAGAATAATAATGGTACGGTACCCTTCATGAGGGAGTCCGACTGGCAACATCTACTTATAACAGCATCGTATATTTAAAAAGGGAAACCGTAGCATTATACAAATTGGACATTCAAGAACTGTACGTTTACCACAAAAAAATTAGTGGAAACATAAAATTGAATTGTAAAATTTTCAATTTGATGTTATATTACAGTTTATAGAAATTTTTATTTTCTAGATTTTTTCTTAAGTGGGTCGTAGAAAAAATATGCTGTTCGACTCGTGTGGATTGTCCATATCGCACTTGAACGATTGATCACTCCGCCTACGGCGTCGTGCTCAAACTTCGTCCTCGTGCGATATGGCCATCATATCCACACTAGTTGCACAAACTACTATTTCTATCAAAATATGCCCTTTTACATTTAAAAACAACATGCCAAATGTCAAATCAATTATACATCCATTTTAAAGTTATCGAATTAAAACATTCAAGTTTTCAAAATTTCAACACCCTGTATTTCGAAAAGTAAATGTGCTAGACCCCTTAATCCTATTATCATTTTGTCCAATTTTACGAGAGGAATATACATGCAAACGTTGTAATTACCCTTAACGTTCGAGATGCTTATACCATTTTTTGCGCGATCGTATTGAAATAAATTCCGAATAAAATAATTTAAGTTTCTTCGTTATGAACGAAATGTCAAAAGTGACATTTATACTTCTCGATCAGTTTAAAATTTATTTTGCATTTTGGTGAAATTGTTTTTATGCTATTTATTTCTTTTCGACGTCTGAACGGTAAGTAAATCACTTACCGACGTGTTAAACTTAGAAACCAGTAAACAGAACCTACCGTCCTGACAACCGATGCTGTAAATAAACAAAAAAGATCAATCGCACAAAAAAATTATGGAAGTAATAGTTAAAATTTATCCGAACAAATTCAAGTAGATCACCAGCACTGCGAATACCAGCTTTGCATAGAATTTTAATATAGCATCGGTGGTTCAGTGGTAGAATGCTCGCCTTACACGCGGGCGGCCCGGGTTCGATTCCCGGCCGAAGCATATGAATCGCTGCTTCGTAAACGAGAGAGAGACTCAGGAGAGAGCACACGCACGCAAGCAAGGCACATAACGAAGCAACGTAACATAACGTAACGTAACGGTCAGATCTTTTGCGTCGCGACCCCCGGTCGCTCAAACATAACCTGACGTAAAGAAATAAGTGGCTCTCTGATGGAACTTTGTTTCCAGAAACCGAAGGATTTAAGACCAATCTATTAAAACCAACAATTACAAGAAATTTGTCATAGCAGATCCTAGCATCGTATCTGACAAGTGCAGAAAATGTCAACAAACAACAGAGACGATACAACAACTATGGCTTTCAAGTCTCCAGGTCTCCATTTATCTTGATCAGGTTCCTTTATTAAGGAAATGTCCTGATGAAACCCTTCACCTTACAGCAGTTAAGTTTTCGAGAGAGACATCCAGTATAAATTTTCTAGTTACATCCCAACATTCCACTGCTATCTTTCCTATTCCATTGTGGTTCTCTAAATCTAGATTGCATTCTCCAACCCAGTTCCTAATATCCCAGTTTTTTCCATACATCTTTCTGCATCTGTTGAAGACAATGGTAGATTTCCCTGTGGTGTGTCCTGAAGATATTACATACTTGTTGTCACTCCATCCAAATCTAAGATTTTTCTCCGAAAGTATTCATCTTTTATTTCGAAATTTAGTGAGCAAGGATTGTTAATAATATGAAGATCCGATTTCTAATTAAAAGTATATAATTTACAAAGGAAATCTTAAGGATAAAGGTCAGTGAAACGGCGTTTTAGTTTGAAGTGCAATGGACATCGGTTATCGTGTACCCTCGGGACTGCTACAGTAATTTCACGGCTTGCTGGACCTACGACACTCTCGGACCCCACAGGAATATTCAAACAAAGCGGTCGAAAGCTGCTTTGTATATCCATCCTTTCTCGTTTCTTGGATCAAGTACAATGATGTACTGTAATTATTTCATTCTACTTACTAGGAAATTAATTTAGTGGTACAAAAATTTTTCTGGCGAAATATTTTCTTAGTGTGGGAAAAATACTGTACGTTACTCGTGCGAAAGTGATTTTCCACACTCGTGCGATTGTCTAGCTCGGCTTATGCCTCGTGTGGAAAATTTCATGACTCTATTTGAAGGCGAACGAATGATTTTATAAAAAAAACTTACTCTGCCAGGACATTCGGCAATTATTTGTGACACAAGGTTTTCTAATTCTTGAGTTTCGATTATGATTTTATAAAGAATAGAGTCTAATTTTTCGATTGTTTCAAGTCACTTGATCCTTTGCACTTTTCCTTTCCTTCATCCCGGGTTGGCAAAACTTCAAGACGTTGTCAGATCAACTGGCGAAATTCCCCAGTTTGTTTTGACGTTCATTGACATTCGATCATCGTCTTATATTTACGTATTCAAGTTTTTTTGTTGCTTTTAAATTCATTGTTTCTTCTAGATTTGAAAAACAGTTATATCCATAACTAATAATTTAGGTAAATCTGCAGTGTGTAGTTAAAAAAATGCCGAAGCAGCTGAACAGTAAAGAGATCTTTGTTAAGCTATTTTGAACGAGAATTCTCCCGCTTACTGCTGTAAGAGACTTAAGTAATAATATTCGCCATTTGTATTAATTATTATTAAGAACTGTCAATCTAACATCAGATTGACTTTTCTAGTTTTCTTTAATTAAAGAAAAAACTACAGCTTGGCAACATCACAATATTTTATTTTGCAACGTCTTTTATCGTAAATAAACTATAACAGCTTTTCTAATTTTCCAAAGAATAGAGCCTAATTTTCCGATTTTTTCGAGTAACTTGATCCTTTGCACTTTTCCTTTGCTTCGTCCCTTTTAATTCTCAATAAAGTAGCATTAATATGAATTATTATGGTATTAGGAACATACAAAAAGATAAAAAAAACTGTAAAGTTTACCAGCCTTCCTCTTATTAAGGTTAATTCCTACCAGTGAACATAAGACATATAAAAGATAGATTAAAAATAAATTAAACATTAAATAATTAATATAAGAATAGTAGAATTACTCTACTAATGACTATATATACCATCTGCGCGTATTTCATGATTACCGTTCATTTACAATGTTAGTTTATATTATAATGTTTATAATTACGGGCTAGAAAATAAACCATATATGACTTTCTCATATTATTCAATGGATATTAACTAGCTTGCTTCGTATTAAGTCTTTGTCTCTTTAATGCGTTTAGTTTTACGTACATTTTTAATGTTTTATTGAAGTTTGCCAGTCATCAAGAGTTAAATGCTAATGACTGTTCATTGTTGGGTTAAAGACGGATTATCACTAGTTTTTTTTTCTAATTCTAAGAAACTAATTATAGTCCGAGGAAGTAAGGATATACAATGGAAAAGATTTCCACCAGAAGGTGGACTGTAGTTTGGACTACTTTCCTAGATTAGTGAGAAGATTCCGCTAGAGCTTGCAAGCAAAGATTGCAACAGTTTTTCGTCAATAACTTTTTTAGATTTGATTGTACAAAAAAATTGTGAGAATAAGAATTGTAGGGAATTTTTTACTCTATAAGATGACGTGATGCAATATCAAAAAAAATTTTTTTTTCAACCCCTAGTTTTCGAAAAATTGAAATAGTTTTTGAAAAATGGTTTTTTTAAGCGACGAACTTAATTAGAATAACAATAACAACTTTCTAATACATGAAAATATAGTAGTCCGGCAAATGAACACGTAGGTGTTTTCAAATTTTGAAAATTCAAAGTGGCGGCCCTACGAAATTTCGATATACAGTGTGTCGCATTTAAGATGAAGACACCCCCATATTTTCGCTATTTGAAAGATTACAGATTTGAATTTTTGCAGAGTCATACCCACATGCTGATGGGCCACATCTTTTAAGTAATCAACTGAAATCTGAACTTTAATCTCATCCTACTACAATTTCAAAAACGGGGTCACTTTTCGATATTTTGCATTTATGCTCCGTTTTTTTTTTTAAATTTGACGTTGGAAAATATGATTCATGGATTCATTCACGATACACTTACTCACGGTATGCTGATTTCTACTCCAAATTGCGTCCGAACCGCGCAGTTACGTCACGCGGGAACCAGAAATGTACACCCACTTCTCACCAGTCTTTCTATTCATTGTGTTTTCATGCAATACAAGGTGTTGTTAGCTTTAATTTCAATTTTACTTGAGTTGATTCGTTTATTTGGAAATTTATTACCCACTAATTTACTGTTATTAGTGTTATTTAATACAGCATCATTGTACTTACCAAAAAAAGATAACTAAGTTACTGATAATAAAGTAATATTTCATATTATATCTGAATAACCATGTCGCATTTAAATAATCATTCATAAAGTGGAAATATGCATGAAAATTAAACACAAACAAAGTATTTCCCATATATTTAGCATTGTACATCATCGATTGAGATTCCCACATGACGTCACACGCTGTCGGCTACATGCGCAAGAACATACCGTGAGTAAGTGTATCCTGGATTCATTATTATTATTTTAGAGAACGTTTGTCTTCAGAAACCACGTATTTTGAAAAAAAAACTCCAGATTCTTTCATTAGAAGCGGAGAAAACATTTTTCAAAGTCCAAGAGCCAATAGCCTGTTGCATTTCACGTGCTCCAAGCAATCTCTGGTGAAAATCTTTTCCATTTTACGACAACTTTCGACCTAACTTCCCCGGACTATTATTGATTTTTAAAACATTTTTAATTTAAATAAATCCATGTATCCAGCGTATCATTTTAAAAGTGACACTTAAATTCTGTCCATATCTCGTGCGAAAGTATTTAGTATACAATATGTCTAGCGAGGAAGAGGACGTGTTTAGCTTTAGCTTTTACAATTGACTTTGAATACAGCTGTTTCTTTGAAGAGCTACAACGTGGTCTCTTATGCACTTCATTACTTTCGTAAATTCTAACGTCAAAAAATCATTTCCAAAATATTGTCAACCACCCAGTAACAATTACATTAATATTATTTGATACCATCAAGTGTTGAACTGTTCCTTTAAATCTTAGTAAACAAATTTTACGGTCCATACAAAAAAAAGAGCTAAATGAGGACAATTCTTTGTATTACGATTTTTAAATAAATTTAATATTAACAAAGCTTTTTCCTTTTGCTCTTCGGCTCTTTTTATCGGAAGCAAGCAGGCGGTCTATCAATTATTGCGAGTGAATCATCGAAAGAACAAAGAAAATAAATGAAAATAACCGAAAGGGGTCAAAAACAGTGGCGTTCCTATAATTATTTTTTATTTAAAAAATATATATTTGAACAAACTATGAAGAAAAATTTGATAGTAACAAAAATATAGTATAACTGTTCAATGGCAAATTGTTTTACTGCTTTTACATTGTGTGGCGCCACTGATGAATTGGCTTGGAAAAGGGTGAGGAAAAAAGGGGGAGAGTATAGGGCGTAGACTCTCTAAGTCGTCGTAATTAAAACGTTTCGTGAATTAAGTGAAAAAAAAGGAAAGAAATATAATTACGTTGACAACAATGTACTCTCATCGACCACCTGCTGAGCCGGCGTGCTGTTTCGAATACGGATATGAAAAGGGATCTATATATATTCCGGGAGATCGAGAGCCAAGCACGACATTCTATAATAGAGTGAAAAAAAATATATAATCATCCGTATGTTTGGAAGTCTGACGTTGGGCATTCATCAAATTACTAAATAATAAGGAATATGAAAATAATTGACAGAATGAACATTTAATTATTTAAAAATATAAATTGTCTCCCTATTTTGTATTATAAAAATGATCCTATGCTGTAATGGAACCACTAGTAGATCTACTTCCCGACACCTTCTAATACAGGGGGTGGTAAGACTAGAAGGTATTCATAAACTGGAGAACTTTCTGAGCAACCCAAACCCAAAGGTGTCGATTACAGACAAAAGGAAATAGTCTGACAAAGAACTCAATACGTATTTATGTACACATAGATTCAAAAGTTTTGCATCACCTTCTTCGGATGCGAAGGAATTTTTTTGCGCTAACAATTTTTTGTTGGCTTGTTGATAAAATGTTTACCATTTCAATATGTTTTTTTTGTAAGATAACATTTTTAGTGCGATCATTTTAACATTCAAGGCATTTAATTTTTACGATTTTAAGTGCAAACATGAGTCGTCAAGTCATAAGTGAGATTGACCGTGCAAGAATAGTGGCTTTAGTTGAAGAAGGTCATTCTCAGAGGTTCGTGGCAAACAGAGTTGGCGTTTGGCAAAGTGATGTGTCTCGTGTATGGAACCAATTCTCTTGGTGATAGACCTAGAAGCGGTAGAAGACGTGTTACTAATCAGCGGCAGAACCGCTATATTCACTTAACTATCCGAAGAAACCCGACCATGGCAATACCAGCACTCCAAAGAGATATGAGACATGCGTTGGGAGTTCAAGTATCGATCTCGACATTACCAAGACGAATACTTGCGACAGGTTTGAGGTGTCGCCGACCAATAAGAGTGCCCAGACTACAACCTGAGCACAGAGTTCGCCGACTACAGTGGGCTCAAGAGCACGCGGCCTTGCCTGAAGAATTTTGGAATTCGGTGTTTTTTTCCGACGAGACAAGGATTTGTTTGGTACAAGATAGCCATCGAATACGTGTGTGGCGGGATCCAACGAGAGTTGCTCAGCTTGCCCATGCTCGCCCCGTGCCGCCCTTCAGAGGAGGAAGTGCTATGTTTTGGGCTGGTATCAAGTTAAATGATCGCACAGAATTAATTCATGTGGAGGAAACGATGACTGGTGATAGGTATCTCAGAGAGATTCTACATCCTCACGTGAGACTATGGCGCGCAGCTGTTGGCAATTCCTTCGTTTTTATGGACGATAACGCCCGACCTCATCGGACCAGAGCTGTAAATGAGTATCTTGAAACTGAAGGGATCAATCGTTTGAACTGGCCTGCCCTATCTCCTGACATGAATCCAATAGAACATGCTTGGGACATGCTTGCCAGGGCAGTGGCAGCACGCAGAAATCCACCCAGGAGTGTACAAGAGCTTGTTCATGCGGCCCAAGAAGAATGGCGAAATATTCCTCAACAGAATATCAATAATTTGGTTAACAGCATGGACAGGCGACTTCAAGCTTGCATAAATTCTAGAGGTGGAAATACTCTTTATTAAAAGTTCTCACGCAGGTTCTCACTTAACCTTTTCTTTAAAAATAATCAATTTGTGTTTAATTTATTTAATTTCTAAGAATACTTTTTATGTTTAAAGCAAGTTTATTATTGGATAATAAAAATATTTGACAAATATACACGTTTTTTCTTATTGAAACTAATTATTTGATTAATCTCTGATCCATTTATAATGAACACATTTTTTTTTTTCGGAGATTTAGGGTGATGCAAAACTTTTGAATCTATGTGTATTTTGGGGTGACATTCACTGAGACCTAAAAGATCCATTGTGCCCCCTTACTTCTACTCAATTTCTGAGGAGAGTCTCAGAAACTAGTAGCTCCTTTAGTCCTATTTCCCGGAGAAATTTTAGAATATTTGCAGGCTTCAACTTAGGTAAATCCAGTAATCTCCCATGTGCTGTGCAATTCGGAAATAAGTAAAGGAGGTTTCTTCTTCCATGCCACAAAATCTACATTCTTCTTCCTCCACTATTTTGAGCTGTTTCAGGTTTCCCGTTAGGATCCCGGTTTAAACTCTTAGCGCAGTTTTACTTTGACTTATGCATTCATTTGATCTCCACAGGTTGTAGTCACCCAGGCCAGTCTTTGATAGTCTAAGCCCTACTAGATCTTTCCAATGGTCAGATCTTCTCTTTATTTCTTCCAATCCAAAAGGATTTAGGCCCCCAAAAGGGTATTTCAGTCCCCCTCTTTGCTAGATCTCCTGCTATTTTAGCTCCTTCTATTCCAGTGTCCTGGAATCCACAGTAAGGTGACTATATTGTTCTCGCTAAGTTCGTTGAGTTTGCCTAGGCATTCCCACACAATTTTGTAACTGATTACACTCAGTGCTTTAATGGCTGCTTGACTATCTGACAATAATCAAAACAGCTATAGCTTTGCACTGGGAAATTACTCGTCTGTATTCATCCACACAATCTGGCAGAGCGCGAGAGAGAACAACGGAAGAACTTTCAATTGCTTGCAGATCCAAATCATGTATTTGGCATCTTTATTCATCAGCTTTTATCTGTCAATGTTACTCCCAGATATTCAAAGTGACCTATTTTCGCCAGCACCCATTTCTAAATATTTAGTTTTTCCTTCATTATTATAAAGACCATACTGCCTCGATTTATTTTCTAGATTTCTAAAGATTTGCTTCAGTTCTATTTGCGATCTTGTTATTATTGCAATGTCGTCTGCATAGGCTATCACTTGGTGTTTTTTATAATATCTATTATCTATTAAGCTGTTTCTTATTATTTTTTCTAGCACCAGATTGAATAGAACTGTACAGTTGGCAGAAGCAAACGTGAGCCCTGGTGGGCGTGTTCATGTCGCTGTAGTTGTATTTTTGTAGTAACAATTCGATATTTTGAATCGATAATCAAATATCGATACCATAAATGTCAACTGTTAAGAGATATGTAAACAAAGTCAAACTTGCTAAAAATGTAACTCTAAATATTAATGAAAAAATTTATATTGGACCAAAACTAAAACTACCGTTTGCCCTAAATGTCTATATTTTCAAATTACATGACTGTATTAATGTCATGAAAAAGAAGGGTCAAGTTTCTATGGGAAGCAACAAAATATGAACTGGTTATAGTCCAGTGTTGCCGATGCAAAAATGAAAATTACCTGAACTTACTATTCAAATTATCAGAATTTATCAAAATCACCAAAAGGATACATTGGTTATCTAAATAAAGTCTTCGACCCCAGTCAATATGGAAAATCCCCAAAAACAATAGCCATTTTATATATCCCTTCTACAACATAATTTGAAAAACTATTGGATCCAAATTAGTGAAATTGTCTAAAAATCGGATAATCATCCTCGCATTGACAACACTGATACAGAATGAATAAAATGATGTATGTTGATGAAATCACTCGGTCATATTATTTCGATTATATTTAACAATTACTAATGGGCAATCGTTAACATTGGCTCTTGATTGGCTGCTTGCGATGGTCTTATTTTAGTTCGCATATTTTCCGGGGCTCATGTTTGGTTCTGACAACTGAAGGTCAGCTGGAAACATAAAATGGCTGGAAATGGGATGCTCCTTTTCCATCAGTATTTTCGTTGCCAGGCATTTTCACGTGGGATGGTACACAAATTATGGTTGTGGTTGTATTCCGTAGAAATATCTGATTACATAGCTCGGAATACAATCGTTTAAGTTGGTATGAAACGATTAAACAAGAAGAAAAGTTTAAATGTATAAATGCATAATATTGTTACGTAAAATCAAAACGTTGCAATTAAGAATTCAAGTTAACACTAAGACATATATCTGTCTCCAGTATGTAAATATATTTTGGAAAACTAATCGATCAAATGATACCGCCTATAAGTTTTCACAATTAAACGGTAGAAAGTTACGTTGTTTTTAAAAAAAAACTTGAGCTGTGGTTGTATTAAAAAAATTAAGATCCATAAATTAATTATTAGTTAGCAATTAGGTTCCGTAATGTAATGCCAGTAACCCGTTTTAATTAATAAATAATTGCATAATTGCAATGAAACCGTTAGTAGTAACTTATAAATTTAATACTTATTTTAATCTTTGTGTATACTTTCTGGTGTTGGCAGAATTGATAATTAATTACTGTAGTATTTTGCAATAATTTTAACTCTTTTATTCAATATAACGTACAAGTGTTACATAACAACCATATTTCAGAGATTATTTTATTGAAAAATTCATTTTATAATAGCTTTTCCCTCGACAGGGAACTAAAATGGAACTCTCATCTACACAGCAGAGCAAAAAAAGCATATGTGGCTTATGAGCAGTGTCGGTGGACAGTGGGACGCACTTGGGGTCTCTCACCCCGTGTGGTCACCTGAATCTACACTGCAATAATAAGACCCATGTTAACGTATGGAGCAATTGCATGGGGACCGAAGGTTCTATAAGCAACGGCCATCCAAAAATTATATCAAATACAGCGAATGGCTTGTTTAAACATCACAGGAGCCATGAGAACAACACCAACCGCAGCAATGGAACTAATTACTGGTCTGACCCCTCTGGACCTGTACGTCAAGAAGGTTGCGTTAATGGCCATGGTACGATTGGGCACGGCTGGTGTAAACTTCGAAGTAGGATTGGGCCAATTGAGGTTAAGCCTATGGCAGGAAGCGCTTACTGCGCTACCTCTGCTGCAGGCAGCCAATGATACAATTGAACCCAGGTTTTTGTTTAACAAACTCTACAAAATACAAATAGAACAAAACACAGAGCCAGATGCTGCAAATGCAATACGCATATATACAGATGATTCGAAAATGAAAGAATGCTCAGGATGTGGAGTTTACTCGAGAGCACTAAGCCTAAAGATTAAGTGGGGAATGGGAAACAATACCAGCGTGGTTCAAACAGAACTGGCTGGTATCCCAATTGCCACAAAAGAACTAACCAGAAGAGGAATTTCTGGCAAAAACATAACAATCTGCACTGATAGTAGACAAGCCCTATTAGCCTTGAACAGACAACGTGTTATATCGAGGCTAGTACTAGAGTGCCAGCAAGATTTAGCTGACGCCTCGGCAGATAACAAGATTATCCTGAGGTGGGTTAAAGGGCACGACAGGAGTAAAGGAAATCGCATTGCCGCAGGGAAGCCGCTGAACTAAAAATTCTAGGACCCAGTGACACCTACGGCCTAACGACTTCGACAATTGCGGAACTAGCCAAACGTAACACCCATGCTCAATCCCTCAAAAGATGGGACGGAATAAAAGGATGCAGTCTTGCCAGGATCACCCTGGGCGACCCTGGGAAGCTGGCGCCGAAGAAATATTTGGCGATGACCAGGAAAAACCTACGTTTAACAGTAGGATTTCTAACTGGCCACTGTCCACCTTCCTGGGAAGAACAAAATGGACGATGACCTAGGAGGACAACTCCTCGGGATGATGTACAATGGGTCCACATGTATCCTAAGTGCTGTGAGCCTACACACTCACCCTCTCTACTCTACTGATACAGACACAGCTTTGAATGCTCCAACAAATGAAACAATAATTCTGACATCTTTCAATAAAAATGAAAATAAAAGATAAAAAAATCTTCTACTTGATGTCAAAATATAAATAAATTATTTTTCTTGGTACTTTTATGTTTTGCTAACTCTATTTTCATTCCCAAGTCTTCTTTATGGAGATCAATACACTTTTGAATATGACTGAACAAATTTTGGAGTTTTTTTTTTCAAGTCAATTAATGTACCTTCTACATTTGCATTCCCAATGCAATGACAGTTTCTTCCGGCACTGAAAAACGTTGAGTGAGAGGAAAAGATGATTCAATACAGACGAAAGTGAGGAACACTTATGAATTTGGGCATTATTAGTTCTATCTTTAATTCGCTGGGGTTTTCCAATATTTTAAATAATAGCTATCCTTGTTTTCTTAAGTAAATTGCCCCCCCCCCAGATTTTTTCTTTTTGATCTTTCAATTGATTCTTCGACTTCTGTTATTACGCTTTCATTTTTTTCATTATCTCTTTCTATTTCTTTTACTTTACATCTTATTTCCTAGATATGATAACTTAAAACTTCTTGAAATTATTCTTCTGTTATAAAAGTGGTATCGGTTTCGCCATTTTACTACCACTACTCTGTCAACTTGACATTAGTATTGTTTTGTGGATGTGAATTGGGTATTTTTGGATTTTCTTTTTGTTGGTGTCGTTTTTTACTATTTTAATAATTGAACAATAATGGTTTCTTGTGCTTCACGAAGTTGTACAAGTATAGAGACAGTGTAAATACGAAAAAATCATCAGGAACAACATATCATAGGTTATCAAACAATCGAAACAGGATTGTACTGGAATATATTTCTTTGTGCTTCAATAAGTTTTATTTAACTTCATATTATATTCAATGTTTGTAGATTTCTTAGAACTCCATCAATAAGAGATATGTGGTTAAAATTTGTGAAAAGAGATCTTGGCTCTGCCGTCGACGCCATATTGCTAACACCACAATTTCACTCATGTGATACCACTTTCCTATTATAAGATAGTCGACTGTGTCATCTCCTCTTAATAGTAGCTCCATGGATTTACCTATGTAATATCTAAATTTGAAGCCATCTATTAGAAAAGTGAAATTTTTGTCATTTTCTTGATTACCTATTAAAAATTTAGGGCGCGGTCGAGAATCGAACCCGCGTACTCTTCGTCCGATGTTATACCAACTAATCCAAATCACCTGTTATAGGTAATAGTGGGAAAATGTGAAAATGTTGAAAGGTATTCATGATAAGTATGTATGAAGTATTATGAACAATATAATTATATAATTATCCAACCAATTAATAATTGTAATAACCTACCTCTATTATATAGTTAAACTTCTTGAATTTTTGTCACTATTGATAGTTATTGTTAATTTTTAAATCAATTATGTTGACTTTAATTGTAACATGTTGTGTAATAATATGTCAGATGTTGATTACACATATATATATATATATATAATCAGCTCTGCAGGCCTAGAAGGCCGATGGCTTTGTTGACTTCCTTTCTCCATTCTTTCCTGTTCTCTGCTTTTCTTTTGCAGTTGGTTATTTTTAGTGTTCTAAGGTCTTTTAACACCTCTTCCATCCATCTTGCTTTGGGTCGTCCTCTTTTCCTCTTTCCTCCTATCCCGCTTTCTACTATTTTTTGGGGTACCCTTTCATTTTTCATTCTCTGTATGTGGCCAATCCATCTCAATCTATTTCCCTTTGCAGTACCTATAATGTCTGGTTGACCAAATAGTTCTCTCAGTTCTTTATTGCTTCTTCTCTGCCATATGTCGTCTATTTTCTTCCCTCTAAAAATTTTGCGTAGACATTTCCTTTCCCAAATCGCTAGCATATTTTGTTCATTTTTACCCAGTGTCCATGTTTCGCTTCCGAATAGCACTATAGGTCTTAGTACCGTTTTATATATTTTTATTTTTGCACTTCTAGCAAGCACTTTACTGTTTAATATATTTTTCAGCTTATATAAACATTTGTTTCCTTTGTTTATTCTGTTCTGGATCTTTTTTCTTTGATCAGGCTTTTTGGCAAATTCTGCTCCTAAATAGGTAAATGTATCCACTTCTTTAAAACTATATGTTTTGTTTTTCAACGTTGTTATTTCCAATTTCCCATTATTCCTTTCCTCAGTATTTGTCCATTTCATGTACTTAGTTTTCTCCTCATTTATTTCCAATCCCATTTCTAATGCTATTTGCTCGAGTCGTACAATAAATTCTTGTAGTTCATGCTTGCTTCTTGTAATTATCGCAATGTCGTCGGCAAACGCTAGGCATTGATGTCTTTTGTGATATATTATCCCTGACCTATTTACTCCCGCTTTTCGAACTATGTATTCAAGTACATATGTAAACATTATGGATGATAGGGGGTCACCTTGCTTAACTCCTTCCCTCACTTCAAAACTTTCGGTTCTCTCATTTCCTACCCTTACGCAGCATTTAGATCCATCCATAGTTAACTTTACCATCCTAATTAGCTTGTTGCTCACTCCTAATTCTTTTAGTGCTTTAAACAGTTTACTTCTTCTTATCTTATCGAAGGCTTGTTTGAAGTCAATAAAAATTACATGAGTATCCTTTTCATATTCGTAGCTCTCCGCCTGTATTTCCCTAAGTGTAAAAATTTGGTCTATCACTGATCTTCCCTGCCGTTGATTACACATTATTTGGTGAAATTATCACGTGGTCGTAGGAAAAATACTGTACATTACTCGTGCGAAAGTATGATTGTTGCACTCGGCTCATGCCTCATGCTACAATATTTCCCACTCATGTGAAAAATGTCACTTTCCGCACACGTTATGTAGTATACTATATTGATATTTATACTATTTTAATCAGTTTATACTAAAACTCTACGTCGTACGAATGAAATATACCAGAAAAATACAAAATGGTACAAACAAGAGCTCATTATTTGCTACAAAATTGATTTACATTCACATCTGTTGACTGAACATAATTTTTCGAACGCAGAAAAACAATTCCGATTTATATAGACGTGAACATCCCCGATATTCGAATCGAAAGGGTTGTTCCACAAGGCTTTCGAGGTGAAGGGAAGCGGAGGAGTAGAAACAGAAGGACCGTAGGGATGAAAATTAATGTTATGCAATTCTAGGTAGGTGGGAGACTAAATGTAATTAATTATCAGTGCTAGTAATGACTCTGACTGATGAGGTATTCGGGTAAAGGGGGCAAAGAGGGTGTCAAGAAACGATAATCGATCGACCCCGGGACCCCCTTCATCCCCCCCGGTTAAGTAGAAAGGGAATTTTAGTTGATTAAAATTATAATTTAAGACATTATAATAAAAAATTTGTGTTACTTTTATCACTACAAAGTCTTATGTACGAGTTTACAAAGTTATACTACTTTTGCTTGAAAATTTAAGAATCATTTTGCCACTGAGTAACATAGTTTTTCATTTAGAAATGCCTTTGTCAATCTTGTGAATTTATTGAATTTATTTTACACGTTTAATTCCAAAGGTGAATGGTTAAGTCCATTTTCCACGGTACGATTTGACGCTGCAACTCGAAAAAGTTGCATGCAGCTTGGCATTGTTTTTTTTCGTTGGGCGCGTCGATCGCATGAATTAGAACTTGCTCTATTTTCGAGCGAGAAGTCGCTGCGACTTGGAAACTCTCCTGGTGGATTTTGTTGCACCAACCCAAAATTTCTATTGGCTGCTCCGCTCTGACATTGCTGTCACTGTCAATCAAGTTGGCAACACATTACGTTTCCCCTATGCCTGAATGTTTCGCAGCAACAAACTATCGATAAGCTGATTGTACTTTTTCTCGCAGCGATTTGTCCCAGCAACAAGTCGCTGCGATTTGACGCTACGTTCGACATTGAAGGTTAATTTTTCACCAGGTCAAAGGTGGACACTGTCACATTGACATTAAAACAAATACTTCTTAAAGATACAAAACTGCAGGAAACCCAGGAGAGACAAATAACGAAGAAGCGATTCTATGTGTAAAGACTATTTAAGGGCATCGTCAAAATTGAACAATATTTCTGTACGTGTGTAAGTGAAGCAACTCTCCCTAAACGACTGGACGGATTTTGATGAAATTTTCGGTGTTCGCTTGAGTTTATCGCTAAATTTTTATATCTTTTAATAAGTCCCTAGGGATGGTAGATGGGACGATGCAGAAGGTTGCAAGCTTGCCAACGAGCTGCTGCAGTATCCGGACAGGAAAGTAGCCAAAAAATACGTGACTATGAACAGACAGAACATTCGGACAGCCACGGGTGACCGGTCACTGCCACCTACGAAAACACCTCTACAGACTGGGTCTGTACTTTGTAGAGGATGTGAACAGGAAGATGAGACTGTCGAACACATTCTTTGTGAATGTCCGACACTCTCTCAATTTAGGTTTTCTGTATTCGATGAGTACAGGCTAACACAAGCCAGCATGAGGTTGTTTACTTCCGGCAACGTTATCGCCTACTTCAAACAAGTAGGCTGGATGACGAGCTAGAAGGAAGTCTGAACTTCAGAAGGATGCACAATGGGCCAATTATTGTGGCCTAAGTGCTGTGGGGTCATCCATCCTGCAAACTCTTACAGATACAGAAGTCCCTGGATGGCTTAGAGCGACAGTTGATTTCAGTAGGTAGCGCTGCCATCCATTCATACTAAGCCACTCCTAAGCCAACAACTTTGATAATATTTTGAATTTCCAACAAATATTGGCGCGAATTTTGGGTTTTTCCAATACTTTCTGAGTATTTGGTTCCTGGGTTGTACACTTCAATACATTCTATTGCTTTTAATCCGGCTGTGTTATTTCCCATTCCTTTTTGTCGCTCAATTCCGTATCGAATTTCCTTGAAAAGTTATATATTTTTCTTCATACCCAGCGTTTCTAATTTTTACAATAATAGAAAAACATAATTAAAAATATATTGACTGGATGACTAGAATTGTCGAAAGTACAATACACGACTGAAAACAAAACACGACGTTATACTCGAAAAAATCTCTCCCTTACTAATTCGTCATTTAATGAAAAATAAAAAAGTGGGTTTTGTGAGTGGATGTATTTTATGTAGCTTAGAATATGAACGAAGGGTTTAATTGTGACGTACCTAAATCGAGAATTGCATTTAAAACTAGTCGTGCGAAGTCTACGGAAGGGCGCGTAACCACTGAAGGGCTTATTAAAGTTAAAAACAATAGATTTTTTAATTAAACACATGGCACACTGCTTCACACATCGATTGAAGCAAATTCATTTACACAAACTATAATTAAATTCTATTGAGACATTGGGAAATGCTTACCTTGCTATTTTTACATTTGCCGATACCAAGAACAATAGTATGCTTTTTTTATACGGAGTGTTAATTAAACAACCACCCTCCTATATCGACGATACAGACCCTTTAGTTAACGATGTTGAAAATTTGTAAAGATTGCACATTCATTGGAAAGTCTTGACATTACTTTTTATGTAAGCGTTTGTTCGCCCTTTTAAACGATAATTTGAGGTTAAAATTCCACAAATATTATTTTTGACCAATCAGAACATGTATTTCTGACATATCACCATCACAACAGATGAATTTTAGTGGACATTTTTTCCTCGTGGATACCCAACAGCGAATTATACTGGACATTTTTTTTGACGCTTAAAGTGACAGAATTTTTTTTTGACAATCTAATTTTTATTTGTTCACATGATAATTTTCATTCATTTCAACTACTAGCTTAGATGATTTCTAAATTCTTTGGACCATTATGATTAATGTTTACATTAAAAACGCAATTATTATATACTATGGCAGGTTGATGAAAATGAAAATTGATGTTGTTGGAAATAAACACATTTGGTGTGAAATTTTCTTACCGAATACCACACGAGCTCAAATTAAATCCGGAAATTTTTTGACCTCTAGTGGTATTACTAGTGGAAATTGCTTAAACCAGCATCGATTTCTTCAATTCCAAGTAAAATTGCTAAATTTCTGAACTTTAAGGAGTATACAGGGCACTCCTTTAAAAGAACGTCGGCCACTATTAGCTTAAAAATTTTTTTATACAAAATAACGAAGCCAGAAGTCTCCTGCAGTACTTCAAGAGTAACAGAAAACTTTGTTGGAGATGGAGAAATTACGTAGTCAGAACATTATCCAATTTTTGTAAATAATGTTGATAATAATAAACAGTATCCAACACCTTGACAGATAACAATATTATCCTGACGTGGGTTAAAAGGCACAACAGGAGTAAAGGTAATCGCATTGCCGATTTTTTAGCCAGGGAAGCGGCTGGACTATGGACCATAGGGAAGCGGCTGGACTATGGACCATAGGGAAGCTGGCACCGAAGAAATATTTGGCGATGACCAGGAAAAATCTACGTTTAACAGTAGGATTTCTGACTGGCCACTGTCAACTAAGGAAACACCTCCATACTATGGGGCTAGTGGACACACCTCTATGCAGGATGTGTGAACAGGAAGATGAAACGGTCAGGCATGTCTTATGCGAGTGTCCAGAGTTATCGTCAATCAGAAAGTGTGTGTTCGGTGAGTCTTGGCCTACACCTGCCGATATAAAGGAGATGTCTCCTAGTGACCTGATGGACAGGATGGACAATGACCTAGGAGGACAACTCCTCGGGAGGATGTACAATGGGTCACATGTGGCCACACTCACCCTCCCTACTCTACAGATAGAGATCTTACGTTTTGCTTCATTGTTTTGATAATTAGGTTTGATCAATGAAACAATTTGCGAGTATTCATTGTAAATATAAACGTTGTTTCATTTATAATACATAAATTCACTAGGAAATTGTGGAAACAATAACCATACTATCATAGAATAGTTTTTTTTTGTTATCTGATGGACTGATCCATTATCATCGAATAATGGGTTGAATTGTTTAGGGTATATACATGTCTATCTAAAAGGTCTTTTGTATAATAGGTTCAGTAGGTAGTCATTATTAACAACGAATTGTCTATACGTGTTACTTTTTTTATGATATTTTCAATAAAAAATAGGCTGGTATTTAAATACGTTTTCCAGGTAAGTTAAAGTATCATTTCGCGGATATAGAACAACTAGAATATCTAGAAATGGAAGACTAATGACTAGCTCTCTTGCATAAGATCTTTACCTGACTGTGTATACCCGTAGAAATCTCTGAGTGTTGGTCTTTTCAATGCTTCTGATCTTTGAAATAGACGAGGATTACACGGGGCTCGAGGAAAAGTTTCTGTTTTTGTCACAGAATTGTTGGTGCTTAAAAAAAATCGTACAGACCATAATAATGGGAATTTTGAGTTGAAATTTTAGATACACACTCTCAAATACTAAACAAATAAGGTAATAAATCATCGATATCGTATCTACGATATTTTGTATACGAGCATGCTTGGGGCCAAAGAACCTTGAATTTCTATTAAACTCCCCCATAGATACTTCAAGAACTTGGACATCTTTTACCCCAAGTTTGGTGACAAATCGATCACGGCTACTTCAACGACTTTATTAGCACATGTACTTCAATTTTTAGGTTTAATTTGTTCAAATTATTCAATTTTTAAGCATTATGTGTCCAAAAATTGTGATTTGTTAAAACACAATCTCCGAATTTATGAAATTTCTCAATAGGCCAGACGATAGGGGTAACAACTACAAGTGATTAGCAATACGGCTGATTTTTTTTTCATAAGTACCTTAAAGTATGTGGATTAATATAAAAAAAAGTTCACCAGTCTATCTATTTCCCAAATTAGAAAAAAAAAATCAAAAAACTTTTTCGAAATTTTTCAATATTTCGCTCAGGGAGGGGAGTAGAGAAAAATAAAAAATACCACCGTGTTTTGCAACAAAAAAAGTTTCCTGCGTTTCTTTCTTCCGAGCAATGGTTTGTCCGGAAAAAATTCGGTAAACTAAGTATCCGCGCGACTCTATTTTCTGAAGCGCGGCGGAGTACATTATAAACTATTGTAGAGTTATAATGTAGATATATATAATTGTAATAGGGCGTTTTGAAAAGAGAAGTGTCAGCTTTAAAATGGCATTTTTTTCACAGCACATAATCATTTTAGCAAATTACTTATATATAATATAAATATTATATTATCAAAAACCAAGTATCTCAATGAAATAGCTATTTATGCCATATCAGTTACGAAATGCCTAATTTTGTGTAACGCGTGAGATTTTCGCGTTTTTTGAGTTTCACAAAAACTCACAAGTTACACAAAATTTCATTTCTTAACGTATTGCATACAAGATTTTTTCTAATTTTGAAGAAAGTAATAAAAAAATAAAATTTAATATAATTGATAAAAATTTGGAAAACGTAAATTTAGTTTGTTGCTGTTACTTCATGTTAGTTGTCTGTTTGACATTTTGTAAAAAAGTCTAGACGGAAGGTTTTTAGCGAGATTGATATATTTTTAGTTTTATTTTTTTTAAATGAGTGATTCAAGTTCTGAAGCGATATTGAAGAGGCAGCAGGTAATGTTGCTCTATTATCAGTAATTACCAAAAAGTCAAAGGCAGTTTATGATTTGGCATACAAAAAATTTGGTAGGTGGTGTGATGAGAAGAAAATTAAACATGTTATTGAGAAAGTTTTACTTGCATATTTTGAGGGTAAGAAAGATCTAAAAGTTTCCACATTATGGACACTTTACTCAATGTTAAGGTCTGAACTAAATCTGGAAATGAATATTGATATTAAAAAATATACAAATTTGGTAGCATATATTAAAAGGCAAGCGGACGGGTACAGTGCTAAAAAGTCAAAGTTTTTATTAAAGAAGATTTTGCCAAATTTTTAGTGGAAGCTGATGACAAAGAATACTTAATAGCTAAGGTTGCAATGATAATTGGAATGGCAGGAGCATGCAGAAAAGCAGAATTAACATTTCTTCCAGTTGAAAATGTTATAGACGAAGGAAGACATTTTCGTGTTGATATCCCACCTTCAAAAACAAAAGTTATACGGCAGTTTGCAATTACCACTGGAGACATTGAAAATACGAATCTTGTTGAAATATTAAGAAAATATATTAAGTTGCGTCCCCAGGTTCTTAAACACAACAGATTTTTTGTAAAATATGCGAATAGAAAATGTACCAAAAATCCTGTGGGAATTAACACATTTAGCAGTCTGCCAAAAGTTATTGCACAATTTCTTGGTCTTTCAAATCCTGTTCTATATACTGGCCACTGCTTCAGAAGAAGCTCTGCCACTTTCCTAGCAGACAGTGGCGCTGATATTTTAAAATTAAAGAGGCATGGAGGTTGGAAATCTACCTCTGTTGCGGAGGGATATGTTGAAAATTCCATGAATAATAAAAAACTTATAGCGCAAGAGATATTTGGTGAAACATCTAATGCAATGTGCGCCGCTTCCCATGCAATGAAAAAAATATGTCGTCGGGAATTAATTTGAATAATTGCAATAATTGTGTTATCAATATTTATAATAATTAATTAATTTATAATTTATGTTTTTAACTTGTATTATAACAGTTTAATAAATAGAATAATTCTTTTTGTCACTAATTTTAAAATACATTTTTCGTCACCAATTGCATAAAATTTTACTTTATGCAACTAGTTACAAAAAGTAAGACGTTTCATAATGTCAATTGGTTTTAAAAAGTGTCACTTTATATGTCAAAATTAAAAAAAATATATTATATAATAGGGTGGCATTGAAACAATTTCTCGAAGGATGATAACTGTTATTTAGGAGTTTTGTTCCATAGATAAAATTTACGGATAATTAATTTTTCCTAATAACGAAATACGGCACTTTTCATTATTTTGTATATTTCAGGAATCTCGAATTTGCAAGAAAATGTATATATTAAATACTGTAACTTTGATAAAACTGGAGTAATTTTAATGGGGTTTGCGTAGAAATGTTGGGGAAACTTCTAAGATCAAGAATATATAATTACAAAATTAATTAATTGACGTACATTTTTGGAAATAAATTATCTTTTGTGTTATAAGCGAAAATAGCGATTTTTATAGATTCGGGTAGGAATCTTCTTTATTTTTTCAAAATAAAATTTGATACTCCTGTAATATAAAGATTAATATTCAACGAACAAAATGTATATAGTGAAAAGGTATAAAAGATGATAAATATATAATTTTAAGATATAATTTTTTGCATACCTGTTTCCAATGCAAATATGTAAAAATTAATTTATTACCTTTTATTTATTATTTACAACCTTAACTGTTACCGGACAAACCATTGATCGGACGAAAAAAATGCAAGAGACCTTTTTCATTGCAAATTACTTTCCCTACACTGTGGCATTTTAATTCTTCTCCATCTTCCTCCCAGCGT
This sequence comes from Galerucella tenella, assembly GCA_910591685.1. Lineage (NCBI taxonomy): Eukaryota > Metazoa > Arthropoda > Insecta > Coleoptera > Chrysomelidae > Galerucella > Galerucella tenella. The sequence goes on along the minus strand of CAJUYH010003181.1, from coordinate 4,601 downwards.
GAAATATTGGAGAATTTAAAAAAAGAGGTTTTTATTATTTTTTATAATTTGGTAAATCAATAGACTGGTATACTTTTTTTATATTAATCCACATACTTCAAGGTACTTATAAAAAATCAGCCGTACTGCTAATTTCTTGTACTTTTGGTCTAAAATGACCCATCCCGACTGGCCTACAACTTTTGTTAGTACTTTAGCTTTAATCTTCATATTACACTGAAAAATGTATAAATACAGAAACAATATTTTATATCACATACACTGCCTCGTATTCCTTCCGTCTCCAACTTTCCAACAGATCCTCTCATTAATTAAAAGCCTAATGTGTCCAGATTTGTATGATTATTAATGAAACGCTATAATATACAATCGGTCCTTGGGCCGAATTTGTAAAAAAATGATCAACAGTGCGATAGCTTTATCTTGGCAGGTCCGTCGTCAAAAACAAATGATAACAATAGGCATAAACAAAGCGTGCAGCTTAACGAAACGCACGGAGCTGCTAGCTGTGATGAAAAGAGGGAAGAGCGGCGAGGAGGCGAGAGGCGAAAAAAAAAAGTCCGACACCGGCTAATAATGATGATTTATTCGGAAGTAAAAATTGCCGGCTCGCCGGTGCATGAGTAATGCCCTCGAACGTTCGGTCGAAGCTGAACAGATAAAAATATCCGCCCTACCGAAAAAAAATCACCACTATATTATATTTTTACGGCGCATTTAAATAATGCCGGCTATAATTGGACATTATTTCGAATGTATAATGCCCGGTGGCTAGAAGTTGGATTTGTATTTACCAGATAGTAGGTAGACACAATAAGGACGATGAAGTTGATTTGTACCAGGTTAGGATTGAAGATTTGCCTAAACAAATCCACTTTTCATTAAATTGTATTCCTATAAAGGCAGTAACGGGGCTGTATTCATAGAGGCAACAACCACTTATGAAATAAAATTCTTTATGACATGATTTTAGAAAATTAGAAAATATGCCGAGACACGTCAACTTTTGAATTGAGTTGTGCGTTATGTGAACATAAATTTAAATGTACAGGGTGATTCACGCAAGTATGCCATAGTCGGTGTTGTTGTTTTTTTAATGAAACACCCTGTATATTTGCATATTTTTGAAATCCTCTTAATGATCCGTATCCAACAAACTAAATAATGTATGGTCAATTATGAATTATACAAAATAAATAATTTATTACACATGAAATATTGGTACTTTTTTAAATTAGCTAAATATGGATTTATCAAAAATCTAAACTAGCTAATTATTAGACGTATTTTGATGAATTTTATCATAAATACCTAAAAATTGCCTAAAAACGCCAATAATCAGACAAAATCGGTAAATAATGTGGATTGTTTTAAATCGGTAAATAATGTGGATTGTTTTATATTCTGTCAGTTGTTGATGTGTTGACAGTTTATACTGAAAAAGTAAAATCTTTGTCAAACACTCTTTCCTTGTCGACATAACTATGAAATATTCCACTGATACTCACCGAATTGAGATTTTAATGATGATCGGGTACTGGGATAACTACAGAAGTCAAGTTTAAGTGGCAAACTTATTTAATCACAGGTATCCCGAATTGCCTAATATTTCACAAAGTACTGTGTCTAAAATTCATGCAAAATTCAGAGAACTTGGACATGTCAAACCATTGAAAAGAAAACCACACTTTGTTGAAGATGATGTGAAAGTGTATATTTTGTTAAGTGTCGAAGAGAATCCAAATTCAAGTACACGTCAAATTGCCCGTGAAAATAATGTTAGTCATACAACTCTTCTAAAATGTCTTCATAAAGAAAAACTTCATGTCTACAAATCAACTTTTGTGCAGGAGTTAAGAGAAGACGATCCAGATCGTAGAATGGATTTCTGCGAAAGATTGATGAATAAGCTGAACAGAAATGAGATAGCTCTTTGTACCATTCTTTTTTCTGACGAATCAACATTCACATTGAATGGAGAGGTAAACCGACAGAACTGTAGATATTGGTCAGCAGAAAATCCTAATTGGATGCGTGAGACATACTCAGTACCCTCAAAAGGTGAACGTTTGGGCCGGTATCATAGGCGACCATATTATTGGTCCAATATTTATAGATGGAAATTTGACAGCTGAAAAATATTTAAATATGCTTAGAAATGAAGTTATTCCTGCGTTGGCAAACTTTCCAACGCAATATATATCCTAGCCTACCGAATGAAAATGTTTGGTTCCAGCAAGACGGGGCAACACCCCATTATGCTTTAATGGTAAGAACTTATTTAGATGAAATCTTCCCCAATAAATGGATTGGACGAAGAGGTACCATTGAGTGGCCAGCTAGATCGCCAGACCTTACGCCGTTAGAATTTTTTCTGTGGGGTTATCTCAAGAACAAAGTATATGCAACACAACCAACTAGCATTGTAGACCTCAAAGACAGGATAACTACAGAAATACGGAATGTTTCAAATCAAATCAAATACATCAGGTATATTATGTATGTGTATAATAACTGTAAAAATAAAAATGTCACCCTGTATAATTCATAATTGACCATACATTATTTAGTTTGTTGGAATCGGTTCATTAGAAGGATTTCAAAAATATGCAAATATACAGGGTGTTTCATTAAAAAAAACAACACCGACTATGGCATACTTGCGTGAATCGCCCTGTACATTTAAATTTATGTTTACATAACGCACAACTCAATTCAAAAGTTGACGTGTCTCGGCATTTTTTATAATTTTCTAAAATAATGACAAAGAAATTTATTCCCAAGTGGTTTCCACACTGTATATTTGCTAAGATACCATATTAACGTCATTCAAGACTGAGAAATTCTTGTCCAATCTATGGAGAAAAATAGATTTTTTCAAATGAGAAAACTTCTTTCCGCTTACTCTGCTTTCAAAGACCCTTCCTCACTTAATGCAACATTGTAACGAGAAGAATATTGAGAGTCCAATAATCAAAGAAAGTGCTTTAATCCAACTATTTGCAGAAAAATTAGTGGCTAGCATTTCAGACGAAGGTAGTTGTATTTAGTTAACAATGTTAGAAAGAGAAGATTCCAATAATCAGTTATCAGGATTGATTGTTTCGACACCACTGGTCGAAGGCTTAAAGTCCTCGGCACCTCAGCCTTTAGGCTTTTTGTGGCTTAACAGTCTTTTCACTAGGTTCTTCTTGGAGAAATCCTGCCTTAGATGATCTAGTTGTGTTATTAGTATAGTATCATAAGATTTTTTTATGAATTATCAAAGGTAATACCACGAGTGCTTCAAATTTTATCGAATATTATTTGCAAAAATTTGAAAACAAACCAAAAAATCCGTTAGAAGGAGTGATCTTATCTAAATTCGGTTTGTTTGAATATTTTTGCCTCAAATAAACAAGTTTGGAAGTTTCAGAGATGAAAATCAAAAATTATGTGATGAAATTTGAAGACCGAGTTGTATTTGGGAAGATTAATTTTTTTCAACAATTTTGGAGTGCAATTCTGTATTAAATTTTCAATATTCTCTTGGGTGATGGCACTGAATCGGTTTGTGATCATATTTCAATAAACTTAGAAGCACTTTTAGTTGTCAATAATGACAAATTCAAAGTAATATTTGGACGTTTCAACGTAAACAAGGTAATATCGATGAGGAAGCAGAGTTATCAGTATAATACCGAATGATTGGCTAGAATAATGAATTATTGCTATTGGTTAAAACCACCAAAATGTCAGATTTTGACAAGTGCAAAAAAATAATAATTGGAATTTATGTTAATTAATACACTTCAAAACACAAAATACTGATTTAGAAATATTTTAAAACAAAAATAATAATCGCCAGTCTAAAATTTCAAAATATTATCGATTGTTTAGTAGTAGAATTTTTTTGTTAGTGTGTCAAGTAGCATACAGAAGATATTATAAAGAGAACAGACATTTTAAATAAAATTTTTATTCCATTCATTTTATAACCAGTTAAATACGAAGTGTTAAATCTGCCATTTTAATGATTTTTGCCGTACCAACTAGCAATAGTAAACGTGCATATAAATACAATATTATAATCTATCCGAAGCGATTGAGTGAGAGAGGGATAGAGAGAGAGAATGAGAGAGAGAAAAGCAAGCAGAAGAATGAATCGTTCTCTCTGCCGCTGCCGTGGAGCTTCATTCGTTCCTGGAACTGTAATCTTATTAAATTTACATATTAATCAACGGATTTTAATTATCCCCTCCCCTCGCCCTCGCCACTCTCCTGCTACTGAGCACAACGCGTCTCGTAATTTACATTAATCCAATAATTGCATGGAGGTTTGCTAATTAGAAATTCAAATGAGGTGGTGCTCTCGCACAGAACGAGGACCCTATCCCCCCACTCGCCCTCTTACCCAAAAACCCCCAGCCGATTTTCACCCTTTTGGAAGGTCTGGCCTCGTCCTCATACTCTCTCTCTAGCTATTGCTGTTACTACAGTCCGAATCCCATCGATTTTCTATTACATAACTAAGTCTATCCCTAATTTGTCTTGTGCGGAATATCGTTGTGTTCCGAGATTGTGGTTTAATTACCGGGGTGAAATCATAAGTATCGTTCGAT
>CAJUYH010003180.1:0-34305 GCA_910591685.1 Galerucella tenella | reverse complement strand
AAAAAAAATTAACAAGTCACAATAAGTAGCGATTTGACAGGGGTCAAATTGGTTATGAATACCTGTCACGGTATTCTTGGTTCAGTAAGTAGCAAGCACACTACGTTTACGATTAAAAATAAAGATTACATAGCGGTCGATGGCTAAATTTATAACTATACCCGATATCATGAGTGACCTGGTAACGTGGCAATGAAGTTGAAAAACGTACATGAAAAACGTACGAAATCATATTGTTATTTTGTCAACTATAAATTACATCTGCCTCTTAACGATAATATCACAAAAACTTAATATCCCTAAAAATATCTTACCTCATCAATTTTCTTTCGTTGACATTTTAGACGTTCCATTGCACTTTGGACGGTGACGGAAACTTTTGCGTTGATGTACAAAATGTGGTGAAGAACAGGGAATGATTCGATTAACACGCCCATATACAGACGGCAGATTATAAAGCACACCGAAGTTACAATTTCTTTGTCCAGAATGTTGCTATCACACTTGAGTATTTCCACGTTCTACGTATCCCCTATTATCTTGTATTGTTGGCGCCTACTGAAAAATAAATAGAATAAAAATGAACAGAGAACTAATTTATGTTATAAAGTTTTATTTTCATGATTTGATATCGAAATTGTGTCGTTGTTAAGGGGGGCGATACATGTAACCGCCTGAATTTTCTCAATTTTTCAGAGGCTTATTAAAAAGGGAAGGAATACATCAATCGTGTTTAAATTAAGTAGGTTTATTTATCACATAGTAAAATATGAAACTCGGAATTTTCTGATTTCAAAATGGCCGCCGTTAATAAGCAATCTCCTGAGACCCTCACGACGAAAGGTATCAATCGGCGGGATTTTCAGCTTTTATTTCAGCGAACTGAAATCAAAAATTTTGGTTGGAGCGTGTTCATAAAACATGTATCTTCTAATTAAACCAGTAAAAAAAAACAATAATCGTAAATTGGCACGCTCTAGAGGCGGAGTACTTAATTTTGTTCCTTTTTTTTGATGGTTAATAACTCAAAAATGTTAATTTTCGGAAATTTTTTTTGGCTTTTGTGAGGTTCAACTAGAAGCTAATACTACGGAGTACACGTGTGCTAAATTTCGAAAGAATCGGTTGAGAACTTTTTGAGTTATCTTGCTCGTCACTTTAAAAAAAGTAGTTTTGAGAAAAACGCGTTGTAGCGAGAGTCCAACGATCCGGTATAGGCTGGATAGCGCTTGAGCGCCGAGTTGAGGCGGAGTACTTAAATGAGTTTTTGATCAATAAATAATACGAATTTCATTCTAAAAATTTACAGACATATTTTTGAGATGTTATTCTAACCATTTATGCAAATAAAAAATCGATTTCTTTTTTTACATGTATCGCCCCCCTTAATCATGAAGATACAATAGAAGCTAATTTTAAATTCTTCACAAATGGCCCCAATTATCCACATTACCTATATGCCATCTAAGTGGAAAACCAGTGAATACTCATCAATACTAATGCATGTTCTGGCGCTATCGCATTTATTTCGAATTTTGCTTTCAAATGTTCCATTTCCTTACTCGTTTCAAATTATAACTACTCATTTCTGCTGGTCATAATATTTTATGAATAAGTATCCCTATGGGAAATAAACATTATCCGTGGGTTGTGTATTACTCGTTTTCTCGTTTTGATTAAGAGTTCAGACGTCAATCCTCTGACGGTTATCGTAGGTAATATTATGATTTACGTGTATTGTTTGACCTTTTATAGGTTCAATGATTTCTACACTATCTCTGATTAACTTTATATTACTGCGCGCAGGATTTGTACCATTTTTTATATTCATATTCAATACAGAAGGAAATGCTGGAGACTGACGTTGTGATGGGGGTGTTTTTACGTCATATATTCCCAAGTGGTTTACTGGTTGACTTAACGACTCTCGATACACACGAGTTTTAGGTTATGTTTCTTTATCGAAATGTGGATTTCGTTCGTCGGTCAGTGATGAGATCACATCTCTCAGTACATTGTTCTGGATCTACATGTATGCATTTCTCTCCAGAGGTTTTATGCATATTCGCATTGAGTGTTGTCCGGGATTGTGCAGCTTCACAGAGTGAATCATCTATCAATCCTTACGTCAAATTGCCAGTGTTGCTCAAGGCAGTTTCTACCAGTTGCAAGTTGATCGAATTTTTTATTTAATTCTCTTACCTGTCTTTGTATTGTTTCACTTCGTTCCAGCTGTTGCTTGAATTGTCGTTTTGGCGCGTTATTTCTCCTCATTTGTTCTTGTTACTTTTCTGTATTCAAATGATTACTAAGATATTCCGCAACGGTTCGTACAGCTCGTTTAATATCAATTTCTCTGTTATCACTTTGTTCTATTAGAGTCTGAAAATTACGATTTTCCTTTGAATGATCAATGCCTGATGGATCGACTTGTATATGTCGGGTAGTATAATTTGGATTTGTTTAACATTTATTATTGACATTTGCTGCCAAAGATGATCTGATAATTCATGGTCAGTCTTCAGATGCAATTGTTGTTTCATTTCCTATTTGATTTTGTTTATCCATTGGAGAATTGATGGTCATTGCACTTTTTCTCTGTACGGTCACACTCGTGGCCATTTCTAAAAAACGTGAACGTGGTAAAATTGTATAATTTTTTATTTATTTAAATATTAATGATTAAAAATGAATAAAAATGATTAAATTCAAAACAATTATTGAATTGTTCTATCTTGAAGTTACGAAATGATTCTCTTACTTTGTCAAAATTTATTTATTCAAACTGTCTATTTTTCGTAATTGTTGAAATGTCATTTTCAATTTTATTTTATATATTATATATATATATATTATTATTATCATATATATATATATATATATATAATATACAAATATATATTATATATAACAAATAAATTTTACCCTCGCATGGTAGTTGAAATTTTTTAATTTTATTCTATTTGAATTTTTCGTCACTTAATGCACATTATTTCAAAGTTTATGCTATTTCAATTTTGTTTTAACTTTCTTTTTGTCGTAGATTCAATTGTCTGAGTTTTGCTATAATTTGAGCAACATAATCAACAATTTCTCGAAGTCATCTGCGCTTTTATAATAATGAAATTACACAAAGTTGCTTGATGTTAATGATGAATTTCGCTGTTCAATAAATAAATTGTCCTCTTCAGGATTTTGTTGTCCAATAAAAAGTTTTAAATAAATAACTTTGCCTTATGTACAAATAAATACTGCAACCAATTCGTGAATGCGTGCAAGTTATTTATATAGGTTTATTGGTATACCTACTTGTAATCGCAGTATGTTCATCCGTTTATTGTTCGGCACGTTTAAATTGTAAACAGACATTCTTTATATTGGGGTATTTTATCACCGTGACTTTGAATTATTTCTTTATAAATTTATTTCAATAATTATGCATTAAATATATTTAATCAGCTCCATTTACTCGGATATTTGTTCATGATAATTGTCTCGGTAAATAGAAATCATTTCAGTAATACAATTAATAGAATGAATATTATTTTTTATTTAATTTAATATGTAAAAGTCCGTGTATGAGTTCAAATTTGGTGCGCTACATGCAGTGGTTCTCACAGCGCACTGCTACTTTTGCATAGATATTTCCTGTTGGTGAAATAAATTCATTCATGATTTTCTTTTATATGAATTGAACAATTAATTGATGAGGTAATTAACGTTTAAAGTAATGAAGATCGTATTCACGTAACAAAGCTTTGTATATGGATAACAAAATATTACTAGGATTGGTGCAATCAACACGGTTGTCTATTTAATACTATTATTACATGGTAGGTGTTATTGTTAGATTTATGTATATATAAGTTAAAAGAGTGATGAAAAAGCGGATGCTAAAATTGAAAGAGGTGTGTGTATTACAAATATCGATAGACTACATAGCGATGAAAGTCGGTTAATTTTTTACGTCGTGCACTTAAACTTCCGCCTATCAGTTGCACTTCTATATAGCTCTTGATCACGCAATACATTGCTCTTTCTTACTCCATAACAAAACTAATGCAATATATTGTTTTCACTAATATAATGGACAATTTATTTTTACTTTTCATTTTGTTTTTAGTTTCATGTTGAACATAAAATCACCAATGATTATAGGAATGCAAATGTGATATAAAATGGTGATAATGTCGTTCGTTCAAACGTATTGGAATAATAAATAAGTGCCAATGGATAACGATATGTTTTCTGCTAATGTGGACATGTAATGATGTTATGCACAATTTTGATATCATCAAACTGTAAATCAAGTATATTCTGACGAAGTTCGTGTACGGCATCGTAAGTATATAATCAGTAATTAAAATCACAATTTTATAGGCAACTGAGTGATATACAGCTTGTCATTTATATTTTCTCATTGCAAACTGTGATGTATTTATATTTATCCTCGTACATATAAATATAAATAAATTATCATTTATTCTGCATTATGCACGTTCACGCCATTGACATTGACAAAGATAACAATGGTGTCGATAGCTTGTGCTAAATGAAAATGCGCCATCTAAATCGTCGTTATTTACACATGTCTTTGTATGTAATTTGACTGTGAATGATGTCGATATCCTGCGAAAAATAATATAATAAAATCTTGCGTTATTGGCATCAAAGAATGCCAAAAACAGGAGAGATTGAATTGAAGTGAACTTGATAAGCAACTGCAATTTCTATAACGATAAATTTATAACTAATACGTTTATTGAAACTTGAAAACAGAACACTGCCAGTGCTGAAAGTTCACAAAATAAGAGTAATGTCATATACTCCGACAAAATAAACATAATTTAACGAAGTAGTAAACTTCCCTGGTATTTTTCATCACGTTAGTTAATCAATCAATTTATCAAATTGTTCATTCATCTCTGTGAAATTGCATAATGAGGAGTGATAAAAAAAAACGTAAAACTCTGTTCAATGTGAGCGCGAATTCTTTTTAATTTCCATAAAAAATCATAACTTGATTTCAATTCTCCAATTCTCGATTTTTAAATGATTGAAATCCTCTATTAGTTTGTTTATAGTTTTTGTATTTAAAATTCCTGTGATATTTTAAGTAGCTACATTTTTTAATTCGTTTTTTCCAAAGAAAAATTTTGTACGAATGTTGCATTTGGTCCTGCCATTCTATTATTGTTGTTAGGCAAAGCGGTACCTCGATTACATCGTTGGGTTTATTGCACTATAGTGGAATGTTTTCGACTCACGTGTCAAAAACAACAAAATTTCACTATCACTCGGATTATTCAATTGAATCCTCGAAGACGAGGCATTATAGAGACGTTATTTCGTAAAATAAATACAGTTACACAATTATAATTCATAATCCCTTAAACAATATCTAGATCAATATGGGATTAAAAACATAATTCTCATCACTTTTACAGATATTATCAATAAAAATTGGAATTTTATAATGAGAATATTCATTTTTTAAATTCAAAGATTGAGAGAAAAATAGAGGAAAACTAAAAATCATTTTTCTGACGAATGTTTAAGTATATATATTAGTATTATTGAATATTTAATGTTGCCTTATTGAAATGTATCTTCAACATAAAGTGAAGATACGACCTATGATGTGATCCAGAACGCACCTCGTATAATTACACGTCTTGCCTCAGACTTTTCTACATTTATTCAATTGAAAAACCGTATTCCCATAACATGCTTTCTTGATTTCATGGCTATATCTTCTGTCTGGTATACCGTGAAATCATGATATCCCAAAACGACAGAATATCTTGAAAAGGATACCTGTAACAATGTGTCATCGAGATAAGATGTATTGTAGAGTTGCGCTATATATTCGTCAGTAATACCTAAATATCTCTTATGTTTCTCTGATTATCCATTTGTTTACTCATATGAACAGAGAAGTGGGTAAGAATAAGTGAGTGGAATGCTAGGGAAGTAATTATTATTAACTTTAAGAACTCGCACACGTTAATCTTTATGACATCAGTGTATAAACGTTTGCCATTTTGATTGATAGTCCCAAACACATTATCCTTTTCTTTATATTTGTTCATAAAAATCTCTACTGTTCAGAATTCAGTAACTGATGCATATCAGTCTCATTCGTCACAAACTAAAGTATAAAAAAAGGTACGCGACCCTTGGAATTACCGTAGAGTTCTGCTTAATCTAGGGTAATATTTTTTTCGTGGTTGGGGAGTAGAAAGTTCGTAAATGGGTTCAATTTCCGCACGTACCAAAATGTTTGTTTTACTTTCCATCATTTTATTGCCAACTTATAACGATACTTTCTGTCGATATTAAATTTATCTTTTCTTTTTATATTTTTTTTTGCCAATATGTTGCAGTATTTACTGAACTTTATCTGACACAACAGTTAATAGTTACACTTAAATATGTTATATTTGTTTTGTGCAGAATTCGATCAATGTTTGTGGTAATTCAGTATAGCCGTTTGGATATTTAATGTAATGGTGCCATCTTTATTTTTCTATGGCGGATAATCTACTGATTTACTCAACAATATCTTTATACATTTTATTGGATTGATATATAGTTTCCAATTTTGGTAGTGGTTATTAAGATTAATAACCAGTTTTTCTAGGACATTCCACATAACTTTGAAGTATTTTTCTGCTATATATATTATTGAGTCATTGGTAAATGCAATTGCGTAAAAGTAATTTCTAATAATGACGTCGAATATATGAATATTATCGCTATCAAAATGATTGAATACAATAACTAAATTAACTGTTTCTTTGTTATGATAACTTTTGACTCATGTGATAGTACCATTCTATGCTATAAATGATTTTAACCTTTCATTTTCTATCAGGTCAATAAAGACCGCATCAGTTTCACTACGGTAAAACTTGTGGTGTATTCCCTTCCGATACAAATGACTTTCACTCAAAATATTTACGTATATAAAAAGGAAGACTAGTTACTTTAAACTTATTAGATATTTCGAAATAGAGTAAAAAAAATTGTGGCATCGGTTTAAGTTATATCACTAGATTTCATAACGTTATCATTCTCAGTTACAGTTATTGTATGTACTTTTTTCTCATCATCAGCGTTGGTTTTTATGATTGTTGCAGTAGAAATGAGTTAAACGTGGTATTTTATTGGAATTATCGTTTTGGATCCATTAATTCTAAAAGTTTTTCTTGAAATCCTCGATCCACTTTGGTTTTTCATTGATGGAGGTATTTTCATATCCAATTCCCGTTTTATGAATCAACATTTTCTTTTCTTTCCCAGCTACTTTTCAGAATCGGTATGGCACTTATTTATGTTGTATAATTCTAGTATAATTCATGTTTATAAGAATATTTCTTCCATTGTGTCTGTGTCCAATATATCAACTTCATGATCTCAAGTATATAAACACGCTTTTTTATATAAATTATATGTATTTATATATTTACATGTATTTGTTTATTAGTTATAATCAAATTAATGTATTGCAGAAAGTTTTTTATTAACAAAATATTCATTTTTTACAGTTTGATGCCGTTTTTTTTTCGACGATTTTTTTCTAATATTTATTAATCATTTTCCACCAACGTTTGGAAAATTTTGCACACCGACTATAACACACAGCCAAATTTTTTATGTGCATTTAGACATCGTATACTATATACGACGTTTCAAACATGACCATAAGTAATTAACAACAGATCAAGTTTGTGTAGTTAGACGTTTACTTAATTGTAATTAAATTTGAACACCAATGGCTATTACATTATCTTACGGTAATAATATCTGTCAACGTATCATAAACTCAATGTAAATTATTTATATGTATCTTTGAACGAGATTTATATAATCATATTCAGCTTTGCTAATTGTATTTAATAGGAAATGCTATGCACTCAGTTATAATTGGCGAACGGCATTCTACACGTATCTCGCAGTTTCTAGATTACTTAAATTTATATATAACTAATTGACTCAGATTAAAAAAAAAATTATTCTTAAAGTATACAACACAATAATGTAAGTCCGAGAAATCGTTTACATCCAGATAATTATCTGATATCATTAACTTATATAAATCGTAAAATATTTTCAAATTCTTGTAATTGTATGAAAAAATGATACACACATTGAGGTACACTGCAACCTTCTTTCGTACAGGTAAAAAGTGATGTTCAATCGTGGATTTATATTCGGTGCATTCTGTTTAGAGAATTTTAACGAAATTTAAGATGAAACCATTTTTGCTGACCAACTGAACTTGAAGTGAAAGCGGTGGATGATTAAATTACGTCGCAAATAATTAAAACATATCAAATTCATCTGTATTCGATAAATAATGAATATAAAATGACCGAGAGGATTTTCATATTTGTCGATTTTACAAAGTTTCATTTCGTTTCAATCATTTACATGGAACTTAATATTATTTCTCAATTTTCTTTCCCCTCATAATAAACATGAGCATTCATATCTGCATGTCACTCACGTTTCACTACAGGATCGACCAAGCGAAAGGATATAAAAAAAAATCGTATCTGGACTTGTGTTATCGCCATGTCCAGAATAAAACAACTTTCAAAGTTGTGTGACACCCAACGCTGTGTTTCTGTCTTGTTACGAAACAACTACCACCACAAATCCGCACTCCTCCCCTATACAACTCACTTATGAAATTATAATATATGTATATCTATATATATATATAATTTAAAATATATCTTAGATAAGTGCTAGGTGATAATGTGTAGGTATGCAAATTGCTATATACTCATAAGTTCAATTGATTGGCGCGATATCTTTTCATTATTCATTAATTTAATGTTCAAGAAGGATACCATGTTTAAATTGAAGATTTAGTAATTTATTGAACTCTCTATCGCTCTCGTCTCTTTATCCTCTGAGTTCTATTACATTTTCTCTTCTTTTTTCTTTTTTTTCCCCTAAAATATTATTTATTTCATAATAATCCAGTCAACTGACGGCGCATTTCAATACATCAATATTAATGTTTAAATTATCAGAAACATCCAAGAGCGATTGCAACTCCCCTGGGAGTGGAAAAGACAACCTTGGCTGGGAGTTTGAAGGAAATGGTGAGACCATGAAATGAGCCTTGACCCATCATGCTGGGTTACACGCGCGTACACACACATATAAACCCCATAAAATCTAAATACATCGCCTGTTGCGGGATGATTCTGTTGTTGCTATGGTTACTGGAATAATTTTCGTGAAATTGTGTTGAGTATACTCTTGGTATATGTTTTTATATATGTGTACGAGTTGAAGTTATTGAGGAAGTTTTTTTTTGCGCTTGCGTGGGCTGCATCAGGACATTGTAAGGGGGAGTACAAAAAAGAGCAAGAATATATAGAGAAGTCTATAGAAAATTGTGATAAGTGAAGATTTCTGATGTGCGTTGTAAAATAAAAGTAAACTTTCTTTTTAAATGTCAGAAGTCAAATTAAATATTGGGGTGGATTTTTTAATGTGTTATAAAAATGGTGTTTTAAAGAAACATGCAAAGACAATATTACATACTCAATGATATATACGAATTATATGCAATAAAATTTGTATGAATATTTATTATGATACAATGTATAATAGGTATTGAATAAAGTTCATAATCGTTGTGGAAAATTTAAATTTAGATGATGCGGAGGGTAAATATGACAACATCCCGCGACGATGGCACACTCAGTTTGTAAATGATAGTTAATGCGTGGGAAGAGAGATGAGTAAAGTAAGAAGGCGAAATACGCGCGCGCGTTGCTGGGCAACCGGGTGACCCAGATCTCGCAACAACCATCATCATCATCCTCTCTCTTTTTCATTTTGACACTCTCATTGCTTTAGTATCTTCTATTTCTCTTCATTATTCCCTCCCCTACAATGAATTTATTCTCGCATCATATATCAGTTAAACACATAACAATTGAAATTGCTGTCATTATTATTATTATTAACGAAGTTTAGTTGAAAATGAAACGTCAAAAGTATGAAAGAAAATGGAGAAATTGATGACAATCGTTTATACTCTTCAAAGAAATAATATATACAATTTTAATTGTGTAAGAATGAATGATTTCTTCCAGTCTACAATTGCATAAATCACCCTTATTGTTAAATACAATATGATTTTTAAATACACCATTATGATTATGTTGAGATGTATAAAATATCGATGTACCATAATAAAATACAATCTCATATGGAAGATAGCCATTATATTTATAGAAACAAATATACATGTGTATATGTATGTCAATATAGATATTATAAGTATGTGAAAGAGTAGGATCATAATGTATATATGAAAGCAATGATTATACTTTACTTATCGATCGTAAAATGTAATACTGATAAATAAAAAGAAAAAAATGACGAAGCAGTAGAATATAGCTCAATCAATTTCGATTGCATGTTCTACTTTAATAATATTCTCCACCGGCTATATACAAAAAAAAAACTACATGACTTTGTATGACTTTTGTGTTGTGTCAGTCTGTAGCGCAAAATAAAATATTTGAATTATTTCACATTTGCACATTGAAATTGTTGAATTACTGCGATTTGTGTAGTGATATTTTTAATCCATATGATTTGCTAGGTAATATGAATTATTGTGACTTGAAAAGCAATTATTTGCAATTAGTTTAGCTGGATCAGTGACAGAAATATGAAGAGGAATTTTTCCTAGTAGTTGCAATAAAATTCTTTTAATGTTTTAATAAAATTCTTGTCATTTTATTTTACAATGAGGGGGATTGTAATTTGTCCAGTCTTCCAGATAAAAATAATTAATTCTACCAGTCTAGATTTTTTTTATATTACACTTGTATTCAACATTACATTATATATATTTTTCAAAAATTCTATCATTTCTCTGTTGGCAATTTTACCTTATCGACAGCGTATTTTACAACTTGTATTATAATTCTTTTTTTTTTGTGCACATATTGTTATTTCACTGATATTAATATATTCACCCCAATAATATTTTGTAATCCTTTATGAAATTCAGTATGTTTCAACGCTACAATAAATTGTTGTAAATTATAATTTATTTTCGTTGTAATTCTTGCAATAAATATTTTTTTTAGTATATTTAGAATATTGACGCGACAATCGGATCAACTGAACAGAGTTATCGACTTTGCAATGGCTGGAAAAATTCCTGTCTCAGCAAATTTCATTTTCAATTACATGTAACAATACTGTTAACAATCATTAGTATTTCTTGTTTGTTTCGTTGATATTTCATAATCGGGACTGACAAATTGATGAACTCAAAACTTGTCGGATACCCTCTTCCACCGCCAGCGATATTGTTCAGAAAGAAATACACTGATAAATGCGCCAGTGAACATTTGATGTCCATAGTGAGTGTGGAGGGAGGGACTGTTCTCCACCCCGTGAATAAATTCAGGGGAAGTCAAATTTTAGCGGATGAGATTCAAACGAGAGTTGATCGAATGAAAAAATTTGAATCCGAAGAAAATACTATGCACTCATAAATAGTATAGCAACAATTGTTATCGCCTGTGGCCACACGTTCGCTAGATAAAATACTATAGACATAAAGTCGAGATTGTATACAAGCATTGATATAGATTATTCAAGATATATGAATATATTGCACACGTGATGTGCACTGTAAAAGAGAGAGTAGAGTTTGATGCTCTTTTCTTTACTGTAATATTACGTATTATTTATTATTATTCTTTCACTCCGAATTCCATGTAGTTTGCACTATGCAATAATGTCGAAATGACTGAGTCGTACCTACTTAATGATTTTACTGTAGTAAATATATATAGCACAAACATATATATATATGTATATCGTCTCTATATTTTCACATAAAAAATTATATGAATGATTACAAAATATCCATGACGTACTTTATTTTTATCAACATTACGGCTATAAATATAAATTAATTGTTAAGTTGATTACAATAACAAAATAGAAAGTTTTTAATATTTCATTATCAGTTTTTTTTTATCTTTCATTTTATCATGTTTCTTCACCTGCCATTCAAATTACTATTGTGACACAATTTAATTGGTATTATAAATATCTTGTATGAAAAAAATAAAACACCTCATTTAATATGTAAATCAACTATATGGCCATTATTCCAAACGAACATTTACGATAGAATTATTGACTTTATTATACCATTATCACTTTAAAATCAGAAAAAAACTTTTGTATTTATGCCACTTTTGGGAAAATCCACATCCTTCAAGATATTTCAATAATTCATTTTAAAAATGGTGTAGTGAGAATTACTGGAGATACTGCTAATACTATGTCACTGTGATCACTTAGCTTGACATATCAATTATTTACTTAATCGCGAAATACAATACAAATTTATATATTCTTTTTTTCGAATATCCATTATGTATTAATTTAGTTCACGAACCCGAACCAAAATTCTACATTAGTGATTCATTCGTGTATTGGCCAAAACCACGAGCCCAGTAGAATTCATCGTGCATTTATTCGATATTTAAATGGAAAAAAAAAGTTAGAGTTTGACATTAATTATTAATCACTCATTCAAATTGTATTATGAAAGCAATAATCAAAGATGATTCACAAAAAATCCAGTATACTGTGTCTAATATACATCACTCATAAACCCTAATAAATACATGTGTACTTGAATAAACTTTCGTAGTTGGGAGCTATAGTATAGGATAAAATACACAATCGATTTCTATAGAATAAACAATTGTTGTTAGTATCATAAATAATTCACTTCACCACTTAGAAATTTTTATTTGTTTATGTATTCGTACTTCATTTTCATCGGATTCTATTTTGTGCTTTGGTAATTGCTCGGTGTAGAGGGATCATGTGTAAATAAAAGGCAACGTTGGGATTTGAAAAAAATAAAAAAATAAAAAATCTACAGTCAATATAGACACTCGAATCAACTTGATCTTTATTGAACAAAGCCGTATTTATCCACTCGTATTCTCATCAATAAAATTGAAGAGAATGGGATTTCAATCAGAATTACCGGATCGTGTGGGCGATGCAAATATCAAATGGTTCTCCTCATCATCAACTCTGGAGGCATTTATAGCTCAACAGTCCACAAAGTCAAGGGGGGATTGTACCCATATGCATATATGGATAATATACACGTTTCATTATCACAACGAGTTGGTGATCTGGTGAATTTCTACAAATCCAGTTTCATTTGTATACTCGATTACCATTAGCATTTTTTTTTGTGTTTACTCCATGTATCTGTCGCACATTTCTACGTGATTTATTTTAATTCATGGCGTACTCATCATTTTTGTTTCACTGTAAAAGTTTAACGATTTTCATCTCCACATTTCGCTTTAAATAAAATTTGTCCTCAATAAAATTTTAATTTATTATTATTTTTTCTTATCACATTTTACATTATCGGTTGGATGTGAGTAGCCACCTGGTTCCCTCGACCTTCATGCATTCTTTATTTACATCTACACACGGGCACGTATACACTTATACCCAGATATATATGCCCAGAAAACTTTCCATTTCATATAATGGCACTCTTCAAATGCAGATTTTAATATATAGAGTTGTGGCAGAGGTTTGCGACAAATATATGTAGGATCGTAATGTCGAGGAATAATAATTTGGTAAGGTTCGATGTTGATTTGAGAATTTAATAATATTTATTCGAACAAATTAAACAGTTTAAGTGATAATAAAGAAAATTACAATTTTAGATTAATATACTCTTCCGCTCTATATGTCTAACATACATGAAAACACTCTACGCGCTATCATAGATCTGACCGTCGTGACAATCTCTTAACAACTAACTTACTTTACTCATTAAATTTTCTATTTTCCCCAACACTCCAACACCATTGACGTCACTACATTTTACTGCTGGGCCCAGATGCAACTATACCCAGACAGCATTAGCCCTAGACGACAATGAGGCCCGGCGCCGCATTGTATATTCGTTCGGACGTCATTACGGCACAGATGGACGATTGGGTTTTTCCTCGCCATAAACTATTTATTCTTAAATTATGGGTGTCTCGACAAATAGCCTAAACATGAATCGGTCAAAATGGAAATAAAATATTACACAGGAGAGAATAGAACATCATTTGACAATTTATGATATTCTATTCTCTACCATCCTACATATATACAAGGAAACTCGCTGCTGTTGATTAAAAAATAGGATTGGCATTCAATTAATTTGTTTCAATATAAGCGATATTGTAGCATTTGATGAATTTCATTTTCTGCTTTTTTGCTATTTAAAAAAATTTTTAATACCTCTTTATATTTCTGTTTATTGTTTAAAAAATTTACTGTTTTAAATCAGACAATGTAGGATTGATTTTCATGATATTACAGACGTATTGAATGACTTGCACGATCGCTATTTCAAAAAGTTACACGATCATTTGATCGTGAATTAAATACGTTATTTCACAAAATAATAACAGATACATAACGTACTGTTTCAATTTTCAGTTTGTTTTTTCGTTGACATTAGAATTTAATTGAGATAAATTTTTACCCCATATCTCATATGACATAAAATCCAGATTCACAGTATGTTATTCCACAGCCACTTGAGTACTATTGAATAAAGTCAAAACAATGTTTATGTCTTGGAAATTGCATTAAATTATACTGACGTAACACACATGAATTTTCCAAATTTCTTGTCGATTGTACTGAATATTGAGTGGTTTTGATTAGTAATAACGGAAATATTGTGTTTTTAAGTTCAAGTCATTTTTCTAACCTGTACATTTCACTATTATTCACTAATTTAACAAGTAATTTTTTACGACAAGACTGTTCATTGTTCATAGAATACACAAGAGTAAATCCATCAGTTAATCCATTTGGCGTTCACTCGTCACAGCTTCGATGAGGTTTCATTGTATCACGTTCACTCGGTAACATATGCACTATCATCACGTGTCAAGGTCATTTTAAATACATCTGTATAATATCGTCGATTTGATTAGTAAAATTGCGCCTGAATGCTGTTAATTTTAGACAAGTATTTATTGCTTATATCAGTCATAATTAAATTCAAATATTATCATCGTCAAAAATATATTAATGAATAAATATATAACTGATAAATTGCGACATGGATTTTTTTTTGTTTTTTTTTCGTTTACATATAGTTATCTCACATGTTGTGTATGTTAAATAAAGCGCGACAAAAATAAATAAAAACGATTTCACACAATTGTAACTCAACATGTGTCGTATCACTCTGTCTTTTATTTCGATCGAATTCACCTGTGACCTTGGTCATTGCATTTTTAACCGCTCTATAAAATGTACATAGTATCTGTTAAATCATTGACCAATATTCAGTGCAGAAAAATTGATTGTGGCATGATTCATCTAGACAAGGTCGAGGTATTGACTCTTTCAATTTTAATTTAAACTGGTTGAGTAATTTTATTTTTTTCTCTTTTTCACACCAAATATTTTTATCGATTATATTCTCCACGACTGCTTATTTTTCGTGGCTAAAGCGTAGTTTCCAACAGGTGTTACAATACAAGTGTACAAAAAGTACCCAACTTGTTAAACATATATACATATATATATATGTATTGAAGACAAACAGAAAGTTTATGAGTTCGCGGGTATATGCACGAATATGGTTATTGTAGACATTTAAATGATCCCTATCGTCTACTATATTATTCATACCAATATATACAAGTGTAAATGCAGCCTTGTTTACAGCATTACACATTTAATATTATTATCACATTATTCCTGGAAATGATAGAATAGACAAATGATAGATACTTCATAAATAATACAAAATAAATATATATAACCTTGCCAATAATATTTATCATCCACAAATTACACATATACAAATCATACAATGTAAAGAAAAAAGAAGATTATTTCCGGAAAATGGTTGATTAGTATCTATAATAATTATTTTGTTTATATCACTGCATTACGTGTGACTGTAAAAATAGAAATAATATGTATAATTTGCTAGATAAATATTAATCATTGTCTTTGAGTAAATATACATTCATTTGAAATAAAAAATTGAACAGAAAAATATGAGAAAAAAAAAACGAAACAGAACGAAAAAAGAAACGAGTTCAATATGATAAACTCTTGTATATCGTAAAGGTTAACTGTCCATTGATGCAAGACCCTTGCGGTTGGTGGAATTGGCTCAATTAATTCGTGGCATTATTTGGTGCATTGTAAAGAAATAAAATTGTAGGAGTCCATGACATCACATTAGGGTTAACGACCATTGTTATTTCCAGTTGGTTTTAAAATATATATGAGCTGTATGCGCGTGTATTTATATATCGGGTACATCCACTGAAATTCACTTGACATGACGTCAGATAGTGAATATGAACAAGAGCAAATCAAGTCATATTCTTTACAAAAATATATGAAATATTACGTTGGTTTACATAAGAAGGAATGAATTTGTCCATTAAATATGTGCCTTCAAGTTGTATTAATAATTGAAACTATGCTATCAATTCATCCAAAGTATCAGTGTACAGTTAAAAAGTTCGAGTCAATCAGTTTACACACTGAGTACCATATAAATATATAATAGACAGCTTGGCGGTTTTTTTTTTTTTTTTCATTTGATATTATTGTTCATATTTGAAAATTCATTTGAATCGTAAACTCCACACGTATATACATTGTCAATTGGTACTTTTATAATGAGTAACTGCGGTGAAGACTAGCGAGCAGTACAATTTATTTTATTAACGTGTATTTTCCTCCACGCAGAAAGATAAAATTAAGACGACATGAATGTCGATGTACTTTTTTTAAAAGATTGAGAACTTGTTTTTTATTATGTATTCCTTTATTATTTGATAAAAATAAATTGTATTCCCACCGCTACTGATATAAATTTAATCGATTCGAAATGAGTTTTGGTGTATGTCTTGCGACATTGGTGCACAAACTGAGGCTGACTAAAATTCATTTGTGGGCAACCAGTCTTTATGTATATTATTCGAATGAAAAAGAAAAAAGAAAAGCTAGTTTTCTGTAGCCAGATAATAAATGTGACGAGGGTGCGGTCACAATAAACCAGCATAAAAATAAAATGCTAGATACAGTTATATGATGGTGGATTGAGAGAAAAATGATCTATAGAAGATAAACATCAAGGAATAATCGAAAAACTCAATTGTCAAACCTGCCGTAAACATTTTATACAGTTATGTCCAATATTATATTCAGTTAAATGGCCACAGGTCAAATTATATTTCAATCGACGTGAGTATATCCTTATCTATATGTCAATATCTACTTTGAGAGAATTCAACAGCGCATTGTGTGATATGCAATATTAAATATGATTGCGTAAATAACAAGTATGATATTACAAAAAGAAATTTCTCGTAAAAATGACGATAAAATTGTTATGGACGCGGTATACACTGATATTACCATGTGTATAATTTATTTTCACGAAAAAAAAACATGGTAATTTGTCCAATCTTTCATAGAAAATATCGCGATAGTCATTTTTTACCAATTGCAAAGTAATTTTTATCAATATATTTTTTATAATACAGCTGCTGATTCTATCTCACCGACGGCATATTTTACAATGTGTATATTGCAATCGTTATCGGTGTGTATTGCAATTGTTACTCAGCACGTATCGCTGTGTCATACATTTATTACGTTTACAATAATCCTTTGTGAAAATACATTATAACATCAGTATACTCCAGAGCTACAAAAATTAATATAAATTACAATATATATATATATATATATTTTTCTGTTAATTTTACTATAAATTTCTCTCCATATAGAGAGAATAAATATACACTCACTCATTATATCACGTTATTTAAACGTGTACATTATTCAAATGTGGCAAATTGTCCAACTTTCAATCTCCTGATGAAGCAAAAGTTTTATTCTACATATTTTATTATATTTTTCTTTTTCTCTTCACGTATAACAAAATAACATAAAAATATGAGATAGAGAAATGCAAATAATGTAGAAATGGCACGGAGGTAAGAGAGGAGAGACGATATCTTCTATATATATATATATATATCTAAATCCACATTCACAAGAATGCGCTTATTATGTTCTTCTAAGGTAGGGTACAATGCAGCCCATGTCGAATCACAGCCATTCCTTCAATCTTTGTCGCCGCGGCACACGTGTTTTAAAGTTATGGCATTTACTTATTATTATTATTATTATTATTATTATAAATTTTTTTTTTCGATTTCATATTTTCTTTTCGCAAGATTTCAGTCATTATATGTGAAATGTCACCGGAATAAAATTAACATACATTGGTAAGAATAAAAAATAATATATCAATGGGTACAGAGATTGAAATAATTTAAACGCCAACGGCCATATTTATTTATGTATATGTGAAAGGCAATCGACAAGAAAGAAAGAGACATTTTGTTCGCCGATCTTGCATTCGCGGCATTTGATCAATAACCAGATGGCCTTGATATACATTAATACCCCTTGGACTTTTCTTTCTGTTTAGCTGAAGTAAAAGTCTCCCTTTGTATTGGCGACTGGACAGAATGTATATATATATATCTGTGTTATGCACCTTACATCTAATGTTTTATTTATTCTAGTTATTGCACACCCCTGAGTGAAATTATTGTACATTAATACAGCAATTTCAATTTTGATATTATATGTAAACTTTCGAATATATCTACAGAACGTTTTTCAAATTCGACAAACGTAGTTGGTTGCTATGGGACATGATGGAATGGTGTATTACAATTTAGCATAATTAAACACATATGCCAAAGCATCGTTATTTTAAAGTAATAACAGTGAGTTTTGATATTGCTATACTACTTCTATTGTCGTAATAAAATAAGTATTCGAAATTGTTCGAAATTTCAAAGTGCATATTGAAACGTAATTTCGTATTCTTTATGAACATCAATCGATTTTAACAACTGACGAAAACACTATTTAGCCGTTATTGGATGGAATTGAAAAAATTTTTTATATAAATAAATTGAATTTTTATGAATGCGGTAAATATTTAAATGTGTTCACAGTTGTCTTGTTGTTTATCCAACAAAAATTCATGTGTTATTTTGAGATTGGATTGAGTATAAAATTAGAAAATTTATAGACAAAACTGTGACATTGATAAAATAATAAAGTACTAACTCCACGTTTCATTCAGTTGGAAATTACATTCATATTTACCATTATTATTATTATTATTATTTTGCTTTTTTAAATCTATTGCAATGTATTTGGGATAATTCTATAGATTGACACCGACCATAAGAGTATCATAGATTAAAAAAAAAAAAGTTCTCCGTGCCATAACAATATATCTCAAGTCAGTGTGATTGAAAAATCCTTACAATATTTATAGACAGCTATCCAATTTTCCATGTGGGCGCCTCTTTGTCGAGATTCCGCGCCATTGTCGACTTTGTTGTGTGCCGCAAGCGACAAAAAAAAATATTGAAAAGAAAGAAAATAAAAATAAATGCAGCGAAACATACATTTATGCGTTGGCAGTTTGCGTAACACCATAAAAGTCAAACTATATACACCCATAGTAAGAGAGAAAGAAAAGAAAAACCATCGGAAGAATCAAATACAAAAAAAATGGAAATGAAATAGAAAAAAATTGCAATTTAAATTGCAACCTTTCAATGAAAGCAATCACTTGATTGGCACACATCTATATATATATTTATGAACAATTATAGATGTGGTAAATGAATAAATAAAAAATAAAAAAATGTCTCGAAATAAATTGAGAGGGGGAAATAATAGTGAGCAAAGGGGTGTAATGCGAGCGGCGGTGTTATTGCAAGGCCGCACGAGGCCGGATAGAATACATTCTATTGCGTCGCGGCGCCACTTTACTTCGCGAAGTGGGGACATAGAGGAATCGTCGACACGCCTCACTGAGGTACGAACGAACGTCCTTGACGGCCGCGCCGTTGTTCCAACGCGCGCAAGAAATCTCCAAAAGACTCCATGCATAAAGAAACGACGCGGATAGCGTGCACGCATGCGCCATTGTCTGCAATCGCCTTAAAACAAAAGATGCGAATAAAATACTGTAATATATGTCTATGGGAAATAGAGAGAATTATTATGTGCGCGCGCTAAAAGTAATACACAGTAAAGGTAAGAAGGTAAAAAGAGAAAAAGGGGAAAGAGAGAGTGAAGGAGTGCACGTTGTTTGCAACACGTGTATGATATTAACTTCAATTCGTTACGTCACCGCCACCTTCACTTCGCCTGATGTGGGCGATATCCTTAACTCTTTATATACAGTGTGTATTAAAGCTAATAGTTCTTCGTGTCAATAATACATTGCTGAGTTTTATTCGTAATCAAATGTGATAATTCATTGGATTATTTATGAATTAATTGTAACAATTGCAATAAGCTATGGACAATTATCGTTTATTTTTGAATTTTTTTTCTTTAAATTTAATATTGACAGGTGAATTTTGATATGATTTTGCTTTCTATCACTGAATCCTAGTATAGAATTTATGTAGGATTTGCGTTGGGGGTTCGTCAATGCACCAATGCTATGGGCATTCAATAAATGAATATAGGAGAATGTGAATCGCATTTAGCAATTAACATTTTAATTCTTCTATAAAGCAAATAAGTTGTAGATATAAAATCAAAATTGAAGCGCATAATGAAACAGAATGTCATAGAAAATTTATTTCATATCAAATAGGTATATAATATATATCCATTTGATAAGGAAAAAAACTGTAACTGTATCACTTTTTACCGTTTATTTGCATTTTTTAATTGAATCATTTCATAAAATTATACTTTTATCAATAATTGTAAATAAAAATTGAATTCCAAACCATCTCTATCATTTTAATTGAAATTAATATTGGATAGTAAATTCTTCATCAGCTGGAACAGCTGAAACTTTAATCATTTTCAACTTTTTATAATTTCCTATCGAATCAATTTATATGAATACTTTGTATCTTATCTTAGAAAGAATTTGGGGGGAGGGGGGAGGGGGTGGCAAAAGATAACCAAATTGTAAAAAGTGTGTGCAAGTGCGTAAAAAAAAATATCTACCTACGTACATCACTATATTTGAGTTTCATTTTTTTTCGTACAAATTTTTACTTTCAACTATTTTTTAAAGATTAACAAATATTGAAACGTAAATGAGCGGCATTATATATATATATATACTTTAGTGTCCTACTGAAAAATATAATGGCAGAGAAAAGTAGCCCGTGGCAACCTACTCTGTAATTGCGTTGACAATCATAAGATTTCATCAGCTCAATCATTTCTATACGTGTATTGTATCAGTTTGAGTTCAAACATATATATACTTACATATATATATATGTAGAATATTTGAAAACAGGGAGAGATGTTGTTGTTCAAAGTGAACGTTTATTTGATAAGATAGTGTATGGTTAAAAGTAATTTAGCAATATGGTCGACTTTGTTTCGCCGAATGACTTCGTCGCTACGTCGCTCTCTTCGCTACTTCTCAATTTTCCATTTTTTTCAATTCAAAATAGCTTTTATTGTCATTTTTTGTTACATTTTAATACATTTGTTAGGAGATAATTTTATTTAGGTTTGATTCAATTTTTGCATAGTTATTTCCTTAAATGATATATGTTGTTTTAGATGTTTATGTATTATGATATATTATATAATTATAAATCTATGGTATTATAATCTTATGTTGTAGTCTTGGGTAAAAATAACCAGGATTAAAAAACCCTAGTTGGATCCTATGTTTTGTACTTATAGCTAAGGTAATGCTAGGGTTTAAGTTAACGACGTATTATTTACATTATTTATAATAATTCCTCTAATTACTATAATTACAATATTTACAATATTTACAGAGTTTTTGAGTTATCTGGTTACTTAACTTATTCATTATGGGATTTGTTGTAGTTTATTAGGAAGTGTTGTGGTAGTTTATATTTGACCCATGGGTGGTTGTGATCTATTTTGCATGTGTTGTCAAGTATTTTGATGTTATTTAATTTACTCCTATAGAAGTCGAGGGTATTTCCCAATTCATGCTGCTGGGCCTTCTTATACAGATCTCTGAATGATCTGCGACGTACTCTGGATCGCTGGTTTTGGGCAGTTCCGATGGTGGGACGTGTCGCCAATGTTCTTTCTGACGTCATGATTTTTTCCTAGACGATGGCATTAATAGCTATAATGGTGCCAGTGTGGCGGCCTTCATTCAATAGGCTTTAGTGGTGTAATTTCACTTCCTACATATATATATATATATATTTGTGTCACATAATGAAGTTCAGGACTTTATCCCTGACTCCTAAATTGACATGTCGATAAGGTAAAACTAAATGAGTGTATAAATGAATACGTAGTAGTAATAATATTTCTCTCGTGCAATACAATATTTTGTTATCTATTAATTTTTTTTTTTCTCCATTTCTTTTCTCTTCTATTTCAAGTGATCTGATCGATTGATTGGTTATATACCCAACGTAAATAAACGTGAAAGTTAGATACTGATCGCGGAATGCGATTCACTGCTGGTACGCAGAGAAAGAGATTCACTCGTATGCACCCGAACATATACATGTATATATTGCATTGCAGTATAAAAATTCGTATACAAAATTGTCGGCACTTTAATTATCCCGGAAGAAAATCGCTAATGGAATTTTGCGATCTCGTTTGTGAACATTACTATAAGATGGCATGAGGGGGATAGAGGAAGAGCAGGCACAGATGGCACACGATGTCAATTTTCTTTATTTCAATTGACATAAAGCTAATATTCATTATTCCGAGAAAGAATATTTATTACATTGTGAGTGACATTATTATATATTGGCATTTCCGTCGTCTCGCGCGCACATATGTCAAACGACTATAGACTATCGTGAATATGGAGGGACAATAATGAAGTGTGATAGAGCAAGAGGGAAAAGAAAAATTGCAGCAGTAACACATTGACACTTGTTAATTTAAAAACGTGACGTCAATACTGGTAAGTTTATAAAGCAGCGTGTAAATGTTGATACAGTATGTAGATAAAAGAATTAAAATGAAGTTTGGAAAATGTTGGAAAATAATATGTGAATGAGAAATTATATTTGAAGGATTTTTTAATGGAGAAGTTTATTAATTTTTGCACAAAATTTGAAGTTAGTTGTTATAGAGAATATTTTACGGAATAAAGACATGATAATTTATGGATACTATACATATTGTATGAGGCGATTACTCTGAAAAAGACGTCATGGTAAATGTTATCAAAAGCATTTTAATTTATATTTTTAATTTTTCTTTAATTTCTGGACTCTTGATAACAAGGAAAAAGTATAGAAATACCTTTTTGATTAATTATATGGAGAATGATGAAAAAGACGCAAAATCGTTCACGTGGAACGCTTTCTAAACAGTTATAGTTACAGCAAAATTGTTTATAAATAATTTAGCAGGGAAGGAAATTTTCTATAAAAAAAAAATGTCTTTAAGAGTATACATAGAATGTTGATAGTTTGGGCGTGACAGGCTGTTAAAGCTTTAAAAAAAGTTTTTATTCTCTGATTCCGTTTGTTCTGTCATACAGGTGAATATTCTATTGATGGTAAACGGCAAGAAATATATTTCCATTGTGGAAAATGGTAAAATACCACTTATATAATTTGGACGATAAGAAAACAAAATGAAAAAATGCAAATAAAAAAAAATTTTTTTTTTTTTTTAAATTTAGTTAGCCCCCCATGCCCAAACTATCAATATTTTTGGTATGGACATAAACAGAGAGTGGTTTTGTAGGAAATTTAATGCTCTACAGATTTGTCCATGTACAATTTTACCGTATGTTACAATGTTGCGACATTATTTCACGTATAATGTCACAAGTATTACGTGGTTTTTTCCAACTTCAAAACCAATTATTTATAATCTATTTCTCGCTCAATCCATAAAAAATATTTTTATTAGTTTTTAATAACGCAAATAATTACGAAAACAGGTATATTAAAAAAGCAATAAGTCACAGAATAATTAAAAACATATGTTTAAAATAAGCAATTTCATTTTTATGCATTTGAACATGCGAAATATGGAAACAGACAAATATACAATCTTCAATGTCCAAAAACAAGATGGCAATCGTAATGAGCGATTTCTTCTGTTTAATGAATGTCCATCAGATTCTACAAGATAATATTGATCACGGCATAAACTGTAAGTAATTCGCTCGACTATACATGTAATTACTGCAAATGTCAGGAGTGAAAAAAAAAAAAAATAGAATAAAAAATGAAAAATTAAATTTCTAATCGGGAAAATGAACTACGGATGTAACTGTAAATTATTTGAATTGGTAAAGAGACGCGTCGTCGACAGCTGTTACCTCCCACAGCTACTAGTACATGTAATAATGGAAATATATACAATCCAACTATTGGTACTGTATATACTCACGGATGAGTCGCGCACAACGAACGCATTGTATGTATTACTGTATAGTGGTAGGAATAATTTTGTGACCGCCGTGCGCGCGAAACGAAGTGGGGTAAAGTCACGATACGAAGCGTTTCTTCAACGATCTACAAGACGTGAATATGTTGCACTGTATACTGGTGGGGGAACGAGAAAAACCAGCGCTACGTTGTTTGCGCAGCCGCCCCCACCAGTTATTCTGCTGTCAGTGTTAGTCAGTTTGCCGCGGCGGATTCTCTTTCACAGTTGCTTTGCACTTCCAAATCATAATTTTGTTCTACGATTTGTTAAAACGTCGCACGGAGCGATATTATTGTACGGTATTATTACTCGGGAAACTGGGATATTGCCAATGTAAAATTGTTTATAAAGTAAAATAATTTTTTACACGTTCGATTGATATTCGATTGGGTGCCGCTGATCGGCAACGTCACACCATTTTTATCGATACTTTATTTTCTTTTTTTTTTGTGTTTCTCTTTATTTTTTATTATTTAGTACGTATCGGAAGTTGCACTGCAAACGAGTCAACAACCAGAACAGAGAGAACATTGACAGTATAAAGTCCCGCGAAGTCTGTGAAATATCGACACACAGTGAATCCACAATTTTAATTTAATTATTGATATTTTTTTCTGTCGGTTTTTTTTTTTTCATTTTCTGGCTTCTTTTTGTTATTTCGCCGTATTTTATTTTATTTTTATCTCACTTCGTGATAATGGCGTTGAATTTGTAGAATTGTGTACCGAGAGAAAAGAAAAGAGGAAAATAAAAATTTACGAGACTATCGAAAGTAACAAAATAGAGTTGTTGCTTGAGTGACGAAGACGAAGAAAGATAAAACAAAGAGGAACACGCAAAGGAAGAGGAGGACCGGAGAAATAAGAAGGTACAGCAATCGCACAGTGAAACCACTGCGGCGTATACTTGATTACAAGAAAATAAACGAAAAATAAAATACACATCCGGGCGAACTTGAACGAAGATGTGAGTAGTACATGTTATTATGTGACAGCGATGAATA
This sequence comes from Galerucella tenella, assembly GCA_910591685.1. Classification (NCBI taxonomy): domain Eukaryota; kingdom Metazoa; phylum Arthropoda; class Insecta; order Coleoptera; family Chrysomelidae; genus Galerucella; species Galerucella tenella. The sequence continues at coordinate 8,723 of CAJUYH010003180.1, read as the reverse complement.
AAGAAAATACAGTGTGAAGGAGAAAGAGGTGGTGAAAGAGAGAGTTCGGCTCATTGTGCTCATGTATTGGAATTCCATATGCTTTTACCTGACATCATTCATTCATATTTTTTTTTTTTTGAATATTAATATTATAATTCTCGATATAAAACTTCGCTTCTCATCGCTCGAATTTAATCTACCTCGCGAGATTGAAGTGAAAATAAAACTACTTCGTGATTATAATTCTGTCTTCATTATTCCTCGACATGTCTTCAAATTTATAAATATTGTTGGAGGAAGGAAGTTTAACTTCTATGAAATCCATTATTTCTCATATTTCTATGGGCGTTTATTTCGTTTCTCATTTAATCTCGCGTATGTCTGTGAATCTTCATCACCTTTTGCATTCAATACTCAGTATATATGCCATCAAGCAAGTTATTTATCTATGCCTCGGTGTGTTCAAGAAAATAAAGAGATAGTATGAAAAAAAAAAGGATGAAAACTGGTTTGTTTTCAACTGCCATTTTTCAGGATCACCAGCAGTCAGAGCTCTATCGCTTGTCCGGATCTTCACTCTCTCTCTCTCTCACTCTCATTCCTTCTCTTTCACTCACATGCTCTTTATTTTGCACACGCACATGCACACAATCTCTTATATTAGTGTATGTAGCTGCATAGCTTTATTTCTATATATCACAACCCGACTAGATATCCTTGAATGAATTATAGATATAAAGACATTGTATATACAAATATGTTAAAATTAATGTTTTTTTTATTTCCCCCTCTCTCTCTCTTCCCTTTCGCGCTCTCTTTCTCAGTCCCAATAGATAGATGAAAAAATAATTTTTTTGTTTCCGTGCTACCAAAACATTTTCACTGAGAGTGAAAGGAATATACCTGTTGATCTCGCCTCGCGATTTCTGTATATAATCCGGGGGTGATAGAGGGGGGTATTTGGAATTTATGGTGAAACAGCGACGAAGAATTGATTTTTTTATTTTCGATTTCTTAATATTCAATTCTTCTTTGGTTTTTTACACCACAACCAAGGTCGCGGTAATACATCGGTAATTTTATACATCAACTCTCGCTTTCAATCTCTTTGCATGCTATGTAAAATACACAAATACCCCAAAAACTATTGCATATATATAAAAGAAAAGAGAAAAAACGAAATGAAAAAGTAATTGATAATAAAAATTAAGAGAAAAAACAAAAAATTTCACGCAGTATAAAAAACTCGTCGCGTTTATTTTTTTTTTTTTACTTCAGGTCAATAACATTTAATTTATTGACATAGTCGGCCGTCTCCCTTTTGGTGTTGTCACGAATATTCATTACGCAATTCGCCCATATATCAATATATATATATTTGGAATTGTATGTATGTATGTATGTATATATATAATTCACAACAATAAAAAAAAAACTTCACGTCTGGTCTGATCAATGACCTTGCACACATAAAAATATTAAACTGAATACATCTTTTATTATTATGTATAAATATAATAATATATAGATACATATATATGTATTGTAGTTGTCTGTTGCCTCTCAGCTGTTACTCGCTATCTATTTTATTTCCTTGCCATTGTAAAACAGAGCTTTATCACTGCATTATTACGAGTATATATAACGTAACATTGCAATATATCCGAATTGTGATTACGAGTGGTAACGACAACTCACCACAAACGATAGTGAAAAATAGTCTTTCATGACATATAAGCGTAGGTGGCACTTTCCTGCTGATAAAAGTCTGACCGATAATTTTCAATCTCTTGCATATTCTTTTTTTTTATTTATTTATTTTATGCCTCGACATTTTTATAATTTTTCAATGCAACAAGCCAAGAATTAAATAAAAAAAAATAAAAATTTGATAACTCCGCCGATAAATACTGTTACACATACTCGTTTTTCTTTTTAATTTTTTGCATGTCTTTACATTTACATTTTTGCATCCATCGTATTATGTATGCATACATATATATATATATATATATATATGTATATGTATCAGTATGGTATCCACACGAGTCCTGGGCGTGTTTTTATTTGCAGATTAATTTATCGCTCGTGACATGTCGGACAATTTTATATTATTCAGTAAAAAGAGACAAACGAATAAAATATGTTAAAAAACATAATATATAAAACGATTCATAATAACAACAACGAAAAAAAACGTAAACTAGATTAGTTTTCTGAGATAATAAATCGCAATGATAAAGATGACATCTAGATTCACGAGTGTGATAATGGAATGCTCTAGAGTGCAATAGAAAACGCTGTTGGAACGTTCGAGAAATTCTTTTTAGTACTTTATTCTGCTGGAATCCCCTGAATCGGATGCGCGCGTTGCCGTGTCCACACCCGGTTGTTGGCCTGTCTATAGTTTATAGTATACAGAGTACAGATACGTGCTGCTGGCTGCTATAGCTATATTATATATATATATATGTATATTTACATAAAGTGTAACTATGGCGGCTGTGTATGCGCACCCGCTTATGCTCCTCATCCACTTTCTGACTGCACAAGACGCCGGATACTGTGAATTTATCGATCTACGCTTGCGCGCTGTAGTTTCTACGTGCTTTCCAACGACGATAGTACATTAACCCTTATCATCTCACGCACTAACGAGCTCCCAGTGTCTTTTTATTTCGTTTTAAAATATCGTTGTACAATTTTCTTTTTTTACTTTTAATCATTTTTTGTTTTTTTTTTCCTTCTGTTTTTTTCTCTCTTCCGACAAAATAAATAATTGCACCGGATGTCGTATCCGATTCACTATAAAATTACTATCTTATAAATATGGTTTTTCAATTCATAGTTAATTTTGAAAATTATCGATATTTTTATTTTGCGTGTTATGAATGAAAAATAAAAAACAAGTTTTTATAAATTAAAACTTTTTTCCATTTTTCCGAATGATTTTTGCGATAATTGATTGAACGTATTTTTTATTTTAATTGGATACGGAATCTTCGATATAATTATTATGTAGAGATGAAGAGAATATAATGTATGAGCGACTGTTAAATAAGAATGAACCTTTCGATTATTTTCATACAAATATTCCCATCTACTCATTAAGACAAAGTTTATATGTCGTTGAAAAACAATCTTTCAATTTTAAATGATTCTTCATCATACTATTTACAATATTTAATATGTAACAAGTAATACTACTATTACCAAATTAATACAACTGTTATAATAAACGGAAAAATGATTGAATATATTCATTTTTTAATTAACCATGTGCAACTGTACATGGTGATGTTATAAACTGTAACAAAGAAGTCTCGATGCAGCATTGTGCGAATTACTGTGTCATATACTGTATATGCTCTGTCAATACCTTTAAATTATGACGGATAGTGACTGTTCAATAATGTGAAGGCTGTTACCGAACAACTATTAACTCTATAGCAATAACTACTGAAGATTATAACAGCGGCTCCCACATTGCCAGCACACATGTCACATCCACAACGTAAAAGTGTGCTCTACTTAAAAAATAGAAGAATAAAAAAAAAGCAGAAAAAGGAAAAATCATATAGTCACATCAATCTCTCATACCATTCCCAATGATTATTTTGTTTTTTTATTGATTCAACCACGAACTATTACATCAAGTGTGCCTTAAGCGTCTATAAGATATCGATAAAAATATGAAATTAAGAAAAAGAATTAAAAAATATTATAAACCGAAATATTTTTATTTTTATTTTTTTTTTCTTATTGTCAATTTTATTTTCTCCACAACGACTTTGAAAAATATTTTGAATTTGTTCATATATGCATGTATATGCATATATATTCAGGTCAACTGATGACCAACGACAATGCATTGCATTATTATATTGAGTCTGACTAGAATAATTTTTATTTATTTATTTATTTTCCTTCAATAATGAACTTTCCTCACAAGTGACCTCGTTAACCGCAACTGATTATCGAGGCTGAAGAAATAACGTGTATATATATGTATACATTGAAGAGCTATCAGTTGGATGTTACATTATACGTATAGTGTAAACCAACTTTTTATTCGCCTTCAAACGTGCGACCGCATTATTTATCAAATCCATCCCAATTGTCGTTGCTCCGATATGCATTAGACACCATAGACAATTAATTATACATTCACACTATTAAACAATCAACTGATGTATATAGGTATAGAAGAGTTATATAGTAATGGAGAGCGTGTTTTCTCATAGAATTGCAAAATGCAGCGGGTGTTATCGTCATGGCCGGCCTCCCTTGGCATTAAAAGAGCAACACACTCGTCGCTCGCCTTATTTCTCATCGCAAATATGACCTCGCACGATCCGCATACTATACCCCACATAAGACTTCTATAAATACCTATATAACCATATTATTGTCCTTCGATATTCAACGTTACATGGATGTCATTGCTTGACTGATGCGACTTGTACGTCCAATGAATTTTTTATGTACACAGATAAATAATTTTTTTTTTTTAGTTCAAAGTCAAAATGAAATATAAATGAATTAAAAATTTGTTGGCTATGCCATGTTGATTGAATTATATTTTTAATTGATATTTATTTATGTGCATGTGTATATTTATATGAGGCCATATGTCACAGAGGAAGAATGTAATTAGTGATGAAAGAAGGAAACTCAACAGCTAGACTTGTTTGCGTTTTCTTTCTCTTACTCGTGCTCTATATCCGCGTCGTTGTCAGTGGCACTCAACCACTTCCTGTTATTCAATATTAAGTGGCTATTATGTCAGGCCAATAATGGGTGACAAAATAAGGTGAAACTGTAGGATTAATAATAATATTCAAGTGTTGGATATATTTGTGATGAAAATATAATTTAAAAATGAAAAGTAATTTTTGGTTTTACGTATATTGTCGAAAGTGATTAGTGAACATTGATAATGATATTAATGAAGAAATAGAGTGAATGAAAAAGAACCGCAGTGGTTGTTGACTATCCGGTAATATGTTTTGAATTTAAAGAAGCCCTGATAAGAAAATGAAAGTTGGTTAAGATAGTTATTTATATCAGAGAAAAACAAAATGAATAAAGACTAAAAAAAAACATTTATTCATAGGTTGAAATAAAAATCCATGTCGGATGTATCGCTATGATAATTTTAATTATCAATTGTATATTTATGTGATATTTAAATCAAATATATGTAGGTAGGTATGTCATTTTTTATATTTTTCTACAGCAAAAATTCTGGATCATTTGTAAAATTGATAATTCAAATGAATTCAAATAATATTAGTGAGAAATAATTTCATCGAAATTTTTTATTTACATTGATAAAATTTTACTTTAAAATTATTCGCACACACACCATATATCCAAATATTTATTTAATTGTTCTTATATTATTTTTTACTTTTCATCATGTCGCGATAATTATTTTTACTTTTCATTTCTTCCATATTGTATATGTAATGCGACTATACGTTTGTATATACGTATACGATATATATGAAAAGAGCACGGGCCACATACATACACTATACCCGATGTGCTCGCAGGTGCAACCGTCTATGGAAGTGACGCATAATTAATGGGCACTCCGCCCAAATATGGAAGGGTACACGTCATGTGAGAGATAAAACAGCGCGAGAGACTTCGCGTATATTGCAGCCAATTAAAAATTGTATGGCAAACTACTGCGTCGCTATATAATACCTAACTGTCTTAAAAGGGCCATCAAAAAGTTGTGTGAGCGACCTGCTGAAATAATTGCTAAACTCACGTTCATTTAATTCTAAAACATTTTTTTATGTCAAATTCTTTTATTGGAAAAAATATATAAATGTATAATAATAACAATAATAGTAATAGAGAAACTGCTCGAATAAATAAATCAAAAATTCATTTATGACATGTATATTAATGGAATCGAGGAGCAAACATGAGTTTTAACAATAATGCAATATATGAAATTAATTTATCATATTTCAATGACGAAAATATATCTTATGAATAATTTAAAATAACAAATATAGAAGTAAATACATTATTAAAACAGTACAACACTATATAAATGTCGAAATATATATAAAGAATACAGAATAAAATCAGATAGAATAATATTAATTTTGCTTTTTACAAAATATAATACAGATTAAATTTTCGATGTAAAAGTCATCATGAAAATTCCTAACAGAATACAACACCATAACGCACAACGATGCACTTGCTTTTCCCGCGCAATTATATTACACAACACTATACTCTTATATATTTATATACACATATAACCACCATATGAAGTATTTGCACATCGGATTATCCTACCCGCGGTCGAGCACGCGCGTGTTTATATATATATATACACGTATATATTTCACGTTTTGGTTCGCTGAATCCTCTCTCACTTTCGCGCTACTGCACAAATATATATATATATACGCATAGTCATTATTATTATTATTACTATTATTGTTATTATTATTATTATTGCTGTTGTTGTTGTTGTTGTTTTTGTTGGTGTTGTTGTTATTATTATTATTATTGTACATATGTGAATTAAACACGTTATGCGATGATAAGGATCGCAATGCTATAGACACAGTAGGAGAATGAGTTTGAAATTAATAAAAAAAAAGACGGAATAATAATTCATGAGTCACGATAATAGATACGATATAATGAATCAGCCACTGAGTTACGGACTCATTTCTTAACATCCACAGATACACCATGGAGTGTAAGTCGATGGGACACAGATATATAAATATTGGGGCAGTTTGCAGTTGACTAAAAAGAAGAAAAATTATTTCACTCTTGCAGAGAAATTTTCTGTTGTAAGATAATTTCTAATACCGAACGTCTCATTGCCTTGTGCAATATACCACGATATATTATATTTATATATCGATAAATGCGGAATACATTATAACTCGTTTTCAAACGACTTTCCCCTATGTATTTATAGGTAAGGAGGTAAGGGGGAGAGTTGAATTCGCGATAGGCAACAAATCACATGCTATATACAATATATATTCTGTACATATAAATATAAATTAATTTTTTTTATTCTATTCTCTACAATCAACAAATTAAATCCACAAACTTTAATGGATAAAATCATTTTTTTATCTTATTTTATTTATTTTGTATGTAATAAAATGTATACATATCTGTGTGTGGGGTGGTATTTCAAATTAAGTTAGCCACACCCTGGTGAATTTATATCTTCAATTGTACAAATAAGTATAATGATGATAGCATTTTGTATTTTATGTTTGATATTTTTTGAATATTGTAATTATGTAACGATATCTCTTCATTACTTTGACTTTATAATTAACAATATATTCGGTAATATTGCTGAGTTTTATAGACGAATTGTGGTGAAATTTGAAGGATAGTATTGAACCAATGTATTTTGTATTCGACCATACACAGAAAACAATTTTATTTTTTACAGAGAATAATGAAAATATTGTTTGATTGAAATATAAACAGGGAGATGAATTCGCTATTCACCTTTCGATAAGTGAATGGCTGAGTTTTTATGAAATACTTCAGATGTATATTTGTTAGGAGATTGCAGATGATGAATGAGAATTTCAATCATTTCAAAACCAGCAATTTAGTGATTTAAATAAAAGTATTAATTTTTATCAATCAAAATTTTAAAAAATAATAATAATAATATTACAAAAGAATTGGGGCTAAGATTAAGTAAAATCATTGGTTTTTTTTTACACGTAATACAGTTTTATATAAATGAATCAATGAATTAATTAATTAATATGACTGAAAGTGCCGAGCAAGATTTCTAGTTGTTGAAGTCTTTGTCTTATTTAGCTGGAGTATTCCACTTTCGCCCTTTATAAAAAGTCAATAGATACAATAATTAAAAATCTATTTATAAACATGAATAAATTGAACGTGTACAATACACCACGGCTAGCAAGTTACAAATCTTCGGAATTATTATCCTGAAATTCCAAATATTTATATTGAGTATTAAACTCAGGATATTTGTTTGCGAGTAATCGGAAGCTTCATTTCCCCTACGAGCAAGCTGATTACACCTACACAAATGTCAAGGAATAAAAAAAAAATTTGATATTTTGTTGATAATGAACGGATAAATATATATTTTTATTGTGAAAAATGATCAAATAAATCTGCACTGTGAAAAAACAGATAAATAGATAAATTCATAGAAAATGACTTGTTTCGTACTTGAATACAGCCCTTCTCATACTGTCATAATTAATTATATATTTTTTTGTATTGTTTTATCGAGAAAATCATAGTCGTTGAAATTATCGAAATTATTAATAATAACAAATCTTTTGTTTACTGCAGTTTACCTTCAAATCAGTCTAATAAATTTTTAAATTGCTCATCTACATAATCCGCACACTTTCTGAATATTCCATGTCCATGCATATTTATTGTAAAATAATATTTTTATTTTCTACCATTTCAAAGCCGTTTCCAAAATGAAAACCATTCAATTTACATATGAATCTTCAATTTATTATAGTAGATATAACGTTTTTGATACAATTCAAGATTTAATTAACATCCAATTCAATTAAAACAAGAGAAAGAATTTATTTCAGTATATTTTATTATATTTAATATTGGAATCTCAGAATGAAATAATTTATTTATTGAAGTCACTGAACTATTATAATATTACATTTGAACTTATGTAAATGGAATAAATATTTATATTAATTATATAT
>CAJUYH010003179.1:0-34317 GCA_910591685.1 Galerucella tenella | reverse complement strand
ATGAAATTTCACCGAAGCCCATTTCTCCATAAGGCGGCTGCCTGGTTGAATCTAATATCACTGATCTGTTTCTAGTTACAAAGGCCTTCATTAATAACTGATTACCCTTTCCCTAGTATATAATCAAAACTCACCTCTACGATTTATATTCGTGCTGTCTCACAAGGTATGGTGTAAATTGGCGTAACAGACCATGTCACTCTGCTATTCTTGCTATAATCGATCAGCCTCCGTATAGCGAAAGGAGGTACAGTATACATAACCCCTTAGAAATTTGCAGAGCAGGCGGGTATGTTATTCATTCTTCTTCCGTAGGAACACTTGGATGGCTACTACATATGGAGTGCATAAGCCTGTAAGCAAAAAGTAATTAACATTTTTTCTGATGAGGAGACACACACTATTGAAAAAGTGGGAAAAAGTGGATAGGAATGAAGAAATTGCCATAACTTTACCTTATTTCACGCTTTCCATTAACCAATACAGTTGATTCGGGCCACTCGTCCACTCCGGAGAAAAATAGTGAAGTACCTTTGACTTTGACGACATATGAATTGTATAACCATGCTGTATAAATGATTAGCCCTAAGTTTCTATTGATAGTTAGACCTTTTATAGTTAGACTTGTTTCACAAAATTTAGTAGTTGTTCCTATTATTATTATGGATAGTGAAGTTTGAAATAATATGTGCTTCCAAAGAAATCATGAGGAAGGATCACATTGTATTTACTATCTAAAGGAAAATATGTGAAAAATATGACGCTTCCATGAAATGGCGGAATCGGAATGATAGTTTTAGAAAGCGGGTGCTCTCAGCTTTTTTGAACAAAGGTCTAAAAAAGTCAAGTCTAATTATTAATGATATAACGTAATTATATGACGTAAATATAAGGGAATATTCCGAACCAAACTAATAATATTTTGGAACGAAAATTCGTAAAGTAAAACCTAAGAAATCCAATACATTATTGAGGGAAATATACATGTGTCATAAATTAATGTAACCATTTATGAGCATATCACGTACAAGCTGTAAGAAGCGTCCAGCTACTTACAGCTTCAGTGATTTTTAATTGTTTGTTTACATTTACTTAACCTGTACTATTTTATATTTTATATTTTTTTATATTTAGTAAATAAACATTATTATTATTATTATTAAATGGGGAAATGCTCTAGAAGACAAATATTTAATATTTTACGTGGAAGTTTAAAATAAGTAATTTGTTTTTTGTTTACGTAATTTATAACTTTGTAGGTAATGTTAATACTGGGGAAAGCTGGAGGTTATCGTAGAGAAGAGTTCTATGAAAGGAAAATTGATGACATTGAAAATACGAGAAAGTTCCTACTCAGGATTACACATTGAAAAAGTCATACAAGCCGGAGTTTTACGGTTATTAGAAAATCCAATAGAAATACCTATAAGTTCGACGCTTTGTTCACTGTTAGTGATCTACGGCATGCAATGACAGTTTTATTCTAAAGTTTAAAAGGTATCCAAGAATTATGTAGTTGGAGGTCTAGAGTAACATATTCGATTTTTATCGGATATGCAAGATGTTCTACAAATTACGGAAACCATTTGGAAATAATGGATTCGCAATTTACAATTAACAATCAGAATAGGAATTAGATGAAATTTCAGCAGTTATATTGTCCAGCTTCCAAATTTTCTCTTTTTTTTTCAATCGTATGATTCACTACCTTTTCCCAGATTTCATGCTTCACATTATTTACAGCCTTCACATCACTCATTTCAAAATTAGTATATTACATAACGTGTGCGGAAGTGACATTTTTCACACGAGTGGGAAATTTTGTAGCACGAGCCATAAGCTAAGTGCGACAATAACACGAGTGTGAAAAATCACTTTCGTACGAGTAATGTACAGTATTTTTCCTACGAGCACGTGATAATTTCACCAAATAATGTGTAATCAACATCTGACATATTAATATTTCCATCCTTCGTGTCTCTTAGGTGATATCTCCTCCTGCATATACCAGAATTGTAGCTGAAGATCTTCGGAAACAATGACTAGTATATGTTTCTGGATTATCAGATTCCAAAAAGTTTGCAATTGAGCTTGGTACTGGTATTTTGCTCTGAGAGTCGAATTCCACGTGTTTGTGTGGATTCTTCACTCTGTTTTAAAATGAATTTTTATATTTCAACTTTTTAATTATTTTACAATGTGACTGTTATGTGATTATAACTAGGGCTCTTAAAGCCATTTGGATTGTTTTTTCTTGAAATAATTTGCTTAATGCTTTTCCCAATTATAACATCAAGGATACATTCTCGATTAGCTTCCCTGAAGATGTAAATAAATATTTACGAAAGCTTGGAAATCTGAAAAGAGTACTCTTTTCCTTCATTATTGCTGCTTACCTCAATATTTGTCTGTTTGTGTCCTAATTGATCAGCAACGATCACATGCGCTTGTCGCTTTTCAGCTTATATATTGTTGAAGAAATATTTTGAATTGTATTTTTAACTCTGCATGCATAATATCTTAAGATGACAATTCGTTACGCTTTAGAGATTAGTTTTGTGTGTCAGCTTTAAGTTATGGCCATGTGTTTTTAGGGTCCTTTAGCCAAGTACCCAAAGGTAGGTATAATTAGTAAGACTGTAACTTTCGTTCTATTCACAGCAACTGCATTGCTTATTTCTTTGTGCAGTTTATAATTTAATTCACCTAAATTTGCTTCATTTCAATATATTCACTTATTACTCTGGAAGTTGGTACATTTATTTATTCCTTTAAGTAAATATCCAACAGGTTATGGGCCCAGCACGCTTCCACTGCGCAACTAGTGATTTATTGATTGAAGAATAAATTTTTGTGAATAAAAGTTTAAATCGCGCGCACGCGAATTTTCACTTTGACTGGAGTTTACTGTCGTGTATTGTGTAGTTGAGTGTATCAGTGCTTAATAAGCTTAAATCAATCATGGCTGATAAGGAAACTTTGGAATGGACAAAACTAGACGGATCAAATTATTCGATGTGGAAATTCGGTATATGGTTTCTTTTACAAGCAAAAGATCTTACTAGTTTTGTAGATGGCATGGAAGCTAAACCAGACAAAGAAACCAAGCCCAAAGAACACAAAGAGTTTGTAAAAAGGTCATAGCAAGCTGCGGTGATTTTGCTGAGTTCTGTAGAAAGATCGTTACATCCCAATTTGGTCAACTGCAGTAATCCAAAAGAAATTTGGGACAAGCTTAAAGTGTTATTCGGTGACACCAGCGTTGATGCAAAACAAAATGCTTGGGAGCAGTTTTACTCTTTTCGGATGAGTGAAGGCGAGTCTGTTGCTGTTCAGATAGAAAGACTTGAAAGCATATGTAAAAAGCTTGAGGATGCGGGAGAAAAGCCTTCCGAAACAGCGATAATCTCCAAGCTGTTAAGTAGCCTACCCAGCAGATTTTCTATATTTCGCATTGCATGGGATTGCACGCCCGAAGCGGAACGGAAGAAAAATAATTTAATTTCTAGGTTACTTATAAAGAGGACAAGCGACTCACCGAAAATGAAGAGAATATGTCCGCTCTTGCTCTTCAAGTACAGCAGACGTCCTTGGGAGAAGCCCCAAAGAAAGTTTTTAAGCCGAGCAAGAAACAAAATATTCAAGACTTGAAGAATCGTACGAAGTGCGCGTATTGCTAAGAAAAAGGACATTGGATGCGCGAGTGTCCTAAGAAAAAGCGCGAAAATAGAGACATTGCAAGTGCGTCAGCATACGTGGGTGATGTCACGGCAAACGCGTTTATCAGTGTGGATGACAGTGATGTGTGGATAGCAGATTCCGGCGCCAGCATGCATATGACCTACAAAAAGGAATATTTCACATATCTCGAGGACCTGCCACAACCATATTATGTTCAGGTGGCCGACAATAAGGAATTAACAGCTGTAGGTAAGGGTACCATAATTATTGAAGAGACTGTAAACGGTCGGTTTATAGAGCGCGAGCTAAGAGACGTTCTTTTCGTTCCAAATTTGAAAAAACATTTGTTCTCCATAGGTAGTATCAGCAGCAAGAACTTTTCATTTCATGTTTATAAAGAAAAATTTGAAATTCGCGATTACGCCGGAAACCTATCGTCGGAAGGTGTCCGATATAAGAACTTATTCCGCATGTGTTTCAAAGTTAAAATGCCTCCCCAATGCAATACTGCTCAAGTAACTAAAACAGCTTTAAAACTATGGCATGAAAGAATGGCTCATGTAAATATTCGCGCAGTTCAAAATACGTGTAAGCAGCTTAATCTTAAAGAAGTGGATGCGCCTGTTAAAAAAATTGACTTTTCCTTTGAAGCGTGTGTTGCGGGTAAGCAATCGCGAAAGCCACATGCAAGCATAAATCATCCGTGTTTTTATGGACCAGGTGAAAAGATTCACACCGATGTTTGTGGACCCGTGAACATTGAGTCACCACGCGGGACAAAATACTTTTTGTTGTTTAAAGACGAGTGCACTTCTTTTCGGAAAGTATATTTTTTGCGACATAAATCGGAGGTATTCGGAAAATTTCTTGAATTTGAAGCATTTGTGTCAAATCAGCTTAACACGAATATAAAGGTATTGCGGTCGGATAATGGAACAGAGTATATACCTAAAGAGTTTAGTAGCTACCTCCAGAAAAAAGGTATTGTACATGAGTTTTCGTCTCCCTATATTCACGAACAAAATGGAAGATCAGAGCGTGAGATTCGAACAGTAACAGAATCAGCAAGATCCATGATAATAGCTAAAAATGTTGATCATAAATTGTGGCCAGAGGCCATAAACACTGCCTGTTATGTGTTAAACAGGGTTATTTTACAACAATAAAAAAAATAACCCCTATGAGAAATGGTACGGTCGTAAACCTCAGGTCAAGCATTTAAAAGTTTTTGGGTCACAAGCGTACCTAAATATACCGAAAGAAAAACGCCATAAATTTGACCCAAAAAGTCGGAAGGTTATATTTGTTGGTTATGAAGGCGAATCAACTAATTATCGACTGTGGGATAATAAAACTGGTAAAATTTACATCAGCAGCGATGTAGATTTTAAGGAGGATTTTGGCGCCGTTTCACAAAATGCTGGTAACTATTCAATTGACTTTAACGACGAGCCGCTTCCTGTTTGTGAAACTAATCCTATTATAACACCAGATGTGCCACCCCTGGTGCAACCTCAGTTGGAAGTTACAAGTGGGGAAGAGGGAGAGGCAGAACCGGAGGATGCACCGAGAAATTTACGCAACAGGGAATCGATTAAAGAACCTGATCGATATGGCGTACCTGTTGCATATTATACAGAAGTAATACCAATTAGCTATCATGAAGCGATGGCTAGCGAAAATGCAGGTAAATGGAAAAAGGCCATGGATGAGGAAATGGAGGCACTTAAAGAAAATCATACATGGAGTTTATCCGCATTACCCGAGGGCAAGCGTGCCATTGGCTGTAGGTGGATTTTTGCCATTAAACCTAATTCATCTGGAGAGCGGTATAAAGCTAGATTGGTTGCAAAAGGATTTTCTCAACGAGAAGGTATCGATTATTTTGAAACCTACGCACCTGTTGTGAGATATGAATCCGTAAGAATATTGTTAGCACTTGCGGCGCAACGTGATTATGAACTTATGAAGTTTGACGTAAAGACAGCTTTCCTTTACGGTCAACTTCAGGAGGAGATATATCTAGAGCAACCCCTCGGTTATGGCCAAGAAGAAAATTCTGTTTGCAAGCTACATCGCAGCCTTTATGGATTGAAGCAGTCCCCCCGGTGCTGGAACGAGATATTTGTAGGATTCCTAAAGACATTCAGCTTCGCTAGTTGTGAAAGTGATCAGTGCGTGTTTGTTGGTACCGTCAAAGGTGTTTCGGTATACTTAGCATTGTATGTCGATGACGGGCTGCTCATGTGCGAGAATCCTAGCGCGATAACTGAAGTGCTAGAATACCTGCAAAGTAATTTTAAGATAACTGTAGAAATAGCATGCGAATTTTTGGGTTTTCAAATAATACGCAATCGGGAGCTGCGCTCCTTAAAAATTTGTCAACCCATTTATGTAAATAAGCTTTTAGATAAATTCAACATGCAAGACGCAAAATTTTCTAGCATACCTGCCGAGCCCGGTGTTTATCTTAGAAAGGAAAAATCGTCAAATTCTGAAAATTGGAACAAAAATAAAATACCGTATCGTGAAGCAATAGGCTCTCTGCTTTTTGCTGCGCGAATAAGTAGGCCTGATATAGAGTTTGCTGTGAATTATGCCAGCCAATTTTTAGAATCTTTCGATCAAGAACACTGGAAATTTGTGCAGAGAATTTTGCGTTATTCAAAGGGCACGGTGGATTTTGGAATCACTTATGGGAACAGTGGGAGTATATGTAATTTGTCGGGTTTTACTGATGCCGATTATGCTGGCAAAGTGTGGTTTCATTATCAACCGCTGAGTCGGAGTATATCGCTTTGTGTCAAGGTGCAAAAGAGGCCATTTGGTTGCGTCAGTTTTTAATCGAGTTTAATATTAATTGTAATTGTGTTACAATTTTTGTTGACAATCAAGCTGCATTAAATTGGCCTCAAATTCAGAGTCCCATAAGCGATCCAAACATATTGATGTGAGATATCATTTTGTTCGGGACATTGTACATAAAAAACAAATAGCATTAGAATATGTTAGTAGTAAGGATCAGTTAGCGGATATTTTTACCAAACCATTAGCAAAAGCGCAGTTCTGTCAGTTGAGAATAAAATTATGTATTTTTTAGAACATTCAAAGTAAGTGGGAGTGTTGAAGAAATATTTTGAATTGTATTTTTAACTCTGCATGCATAATATCTTGAGATGACAATTCGTTACGCTTTAGAGATTAGTTTCGTGTGTCAGCTTTAAGTTATGGCCATGTGTTTTTAGGGTCCTTTAGCCAAGTACCCAAAAGTAGGTATAATTAGTAAGACTGTAACTTTCGTTCTATTCACAGCAACTGCATTGCTTATTTCTTTGTTTAGTTGATAATTTAATTCACCTAAATTTGCTTCATTTCAATATATTCACTTATTACTCTGGAAGTTGGTACATTTATTTATTCCTTTAAGTAAATATCCAACATATATATATGTATATAAACTCACCTCACAATTAATGCAATCAAAATAATTTTTTGACTTTTCTCACAATTTGTCAAAGCCTTCTTTTTATATATAATTTGGATTAGTTGGTACAGCATCGGACTTCTGACGAAGAGTACGCAGGTTGGATCCTCGACCGCGTCCTAAACTTTTTTTAGTCAAGGAAATGAAAAAATTTCACTTTTCAAATAGATCGCTTCAAATTTAGATATTGAATATGTGAATCTAATTGAAAATTATATATTTGACAGCTTGACAGTGGTCAATCTTAATAAAAATTATCCATTCGACTGATTATCCGCATGCGTACGGAAAGTTACTTCCCGCTCATGTGTGGAAAGTAATTCGCACGCTAGTTTGATATAAGCCACTTTTCAAGGTACTGTATAGTGCGATAAACGCTACGTTCCTATGTGGTCGTAGAAAATAGTAGTTTGTACAACTGGTGCGCAAAGCGTCACTTTTTCCACGAGCGCAGTAGTTTGTGACTCGAGCCGAGTGGAAAAATTAGGTTGAATGGTAAAAAAAAGTTGACAGATCATAAGTAGCTTTGTTTGACATTTCGGTGCGGAAAAGTGCCATAGCGTGTACTTTTCGCATCACTTTTCCAACGGTTATCAAGAGAATCAAGAGAAGGCATGCTTTGCGTTTAAAAAATTGTGTAGAAAAGCGTGTGATGCATAGTGGTTCTTGGAAATAGTAGTTTGTACAACTAGTGCGCAAAGCGTCACTTCTAACACGAGCGCAAATCTAGCGAGTGGGAAAAGTGATTTGCGTACAAGTTGTATACAATTTTTTCTCTACAACCACATAATATTAATGTAAGAAATACAGTAATTCATTAGTTATTTTATTGAAACTTTCAACAGAAAGAACTTACGATATGAAAATGAATAGAAAAATAAGTTGAATGTATAGTCAATTGTAAAATTTGAACAATTTTGTTATTCGTTCATCTTAGTTTTATTTGTTATCTGGGTTATCTGGGCTCAAGTGTGTTCCTAGTTTGCGAGACAAGTCGTTTCGGTCTGTCTCTTCACCAATCTTGTTGGTGTAATATGGGCGTAATATTTGAATGACCTGTGTCAAGTGAGGAACTCGGTAAGGTGATAGTTTGTGTTTCTGTGCTGACATCTTGTCCATTTTATTATGTCAGGGATGATTTTCCTAGTCCATTGGCCTTGTTTTCCGTTGTTCCAATCTTGCTGTCATTTCTGTATGGTTATTTCTCGTTCTTCCTTTTTCCTTGTTTCTGATTATGTTGTTTTGTGTAATCTACTTATCTCCTCTACTAAGAGGACTATTGGTACTTCGCCGCATATAACCTGTAGTGGACACCGTTTTATATGCACACGCTATTCTTAGTAGCATATCCTCTGTATTTTTTCGAGTCGCATTCTTTCTCTGTTATATCTTAGCGATGCTTGCCAGACTGGTGCTCCATGCAATGATAGTGTTGAGTTCACAACTCCGAGTAGTACCCTACGTTTCAATGCTGGGTCCTCCTACATTCGGCATGATCTTGGTGAGGGCCGTTATTCTTGATTCTGCCTTTTCACATACCTGTCCTACGTGGGACGTGAATCTGAGACGATCATCGATATGTATTCCGAGGTATTTCATGATCCTAGTTGACGTAACCTATACTCCGTTTAAGGTAAATTTGATGTGTGCTCTATCTCTAGGTCCCTTTAATATCACGCATTCCCTTTATGATCGGCCAATTCTAAGCTATGTTCATTTATCCATGTTCTACCTTGGCCAGTGGTTTGTTGCCCACACTCACTAGGTTAAAGGAGTTTGCACTTTCTACCAATATGACTAAGTCGTCTGCGAATGCTATGAGCGTGACTCCTTTGTTTGTTTTTATCCTGAGCAGTCGATCGTGGAGGATATTCCACAATGTGAGACCCAGGACTGAGCCTTATGGTACTCCCGCAAAAATTGCCATATGTTTTCCTCGAGAAACGATTATCTTCCTGTCTTCTAGGTACCTTCTCATGATGTTCATAATATATGTGGGTATTTATTTTACTCCTGCAGCCTTTATTATGTGTGGTCACGAGACAGAATTGAAATCATTTTTGATATAGACAGCTATCATTGCTATGTATTTTCATATAATAACAGCTGAAACAATAGGTCTGAGAGAAGTAAAATGGAAAAGTTCATTGCAGCACCTTTTAAGCCTTGTTCACAAATCAACCAAGACCTTGAAACAGCTGTAAGATAGCCAATGATTTGAAGAAAAGCAGTATTTATGGAATTTGTTGTAGCGATTGTGATATGAAATATGCTGGGAAAACCAAGAGGTCTGTGAAAGTTCATTTTAAAGAGCATGCAGCTCATTTGGAATATGGTCATAAAAAGTGATACGAGTGTTACTAAACATGTTTTAGATTGCAATCATCAAATAATTTTAGTAAGTGTGAAGTCGTTTAAAATTGTATCCAACAATAGAATGTGGAACATTTTTTTTCAAATATTGCATAACGTCATCTCATAGGTTAAAAATAATTACCTACCATTTTGACGCCCACGATTTTTTTGTACAATTGAATCTGAAAAAGTTATGAACGGAAAACTGCAGCACTTCACATGTTCTAAGCTAGAGCGGAATCTTCTCAAAAATCTTAGGAAAGTAGTCTATACTACATACATACATATTTAAAAAAGTAAAATCTCTGGTGGAAATCTTTTCCATTGTATATTCTTACTTTCCAGGACTAAGCAGGTAACCTAACCAAGTTACATGTAGGCACCCACTCAAAGACATCAATTAGTTATAAACATGTGTATCAATCTCTGACATAACACATTCATAATACTTGTGTAAGTCCTTCTGCTAATAACTCTCAATAGTTGCGAGTCTGTTTATTTCGAATGAAAACCTAAAATTCACCAAGCTTCTACTTTCTGTCTTTTGCTATTCAGACAATAATAAGTCAACGTATACTTGTGCACTTTAATATAAAACGATTTCCAATAAATTCACCTTAAACTTCAGGTTTAACGGAGCATCTAAAAAGTCCGATGAAACGGGGAAGCTTCAAGTTCGTTCCCCGACTCGAACAATCGATTTTGCTAAGCTGAGGAAACAAAGCGGCTCCACATATTTGGATATTTTGCTAATATGCGAATATGCCCACAATTTGCCAATATATTTTATGTGTATTTGCTCTTCATATGAATAAACGTCCCAATATTTGAACATTAAAGTTATTGAATATTTGCAGTCGAAGGCACGAAACCATTTATTCAGCAGTGTCGATAAAAAATTACAGATCCATATCCATACGAATTTCAAGAATTCATTGTGGTTTTACATTTGATTTTCATTGGTTCTGCTTTGGCTGAAAGGAGAATAAAACTGACACCATACAATGCTCACAAAAAAAACAGCCACTCCACCACTTCAGGAGATATCATCCAGTTTAAGTACGGCCTAGAGAACGGAGTGCTGCCCCTTCACTACCCCTCACTTAAAATTTCCCAAATAACAACACACCGATATAGGATCCTGTTTCACTACATGAATTATGTTTCATAACGGTGTCCATCATATAGAAGGGTTCGTTCCAAGATTTTGCTTGAAAGCTAGGAAAGAATGGTTGATAACTTTTGAACAATATTGTTTTTCAAAGTAGGCATTTTCCACAAAGAGAAATGCACTTTTGCATCCCTTGGAAACCATTCGGGAAGCAGTTGTTGTTCCACTTGCTCGTTAGTAAATCCAATGTGGAGCTTTCGAATGCATTAACTTCATGTTCTGGAACCTCCGACTACGTTTATTATCAGTTTTTGTTGTTGGAGTTGTTAGGACTGTATGAGGATGTACAATTCAATGTTTTCTTGTTTCAAAAACTCACTTGCCATGAACCTTGCCTTGATTTGAACGATAGATGATGCTTTTTCGTGATATGTCTCTCTATATATTGGTTGACATATTTGACCTTCTTCGCAGATCATACGAATTCGAGCGAAGTGTGAAAGTTATTAGGTACTCTGCTACAAACGCGTACACCAAATTTTTTTATCCCAGTTACTTCGAATGTTTTTCTCCATTTAAGTCGACGACGTCAGACAACCAAATTTGCCGCGCCTCAGCAGCAGTGCAAGTAGAGCGCCACATTTTCGGATTCGCTCTGTATATATTGATAACCATTAAGTGAGTTATGTTCAAATTCCATATTTTCTGGCAAAAGATCTGTATACACGGTAAAGTGCACGGGGCTCGAATGTACATCACTAATTGGTAATGGTAAAACTTCTGACATGATTTTTCCGATCTCGCAAAAACACAACAATAAAGCTCTCATTATCTTCCACATCGTCTAAACTCAAACATATTGAATCATATCTACGACATGCGCCAAAGATCTCAAACACTTAAATCACTTTTGCCAGCAGCTTCGCATAAAAATGTGGCTCTGCCGTTTTTTGTTTTTTTTTTCTAAGGAGCCGTCCATTTGCCGGTACCACCTCAGCCTCCTGGGCTTATTGTGGATACTCCTAGTGTTATAACTACAACCTATTCAGCCAATCCGTTCCCTGTATTAGCTCATACAGGTTCTTTGCTGGTTGGTTGTAGAAGTCTTCTGGAGTCATTTGGGTTCTGCCATACAGTTTCTGCCTTCTGTGGTCCAGCGACTCACAGTTGCATAGTATATGCAGAGCTGTTTCGGTATACTTTTTGCATCTTCTGCATGTAAGGTCTCTGTTATACAGCCCTATTTTGTTAAGGTGCTCCATTGTGGGAAAGTGACCCGTAAGTAGCCCCGTTATGGTGCGTAGTTTGCTCCTGCTCATTGAGAGCAGTTCTTTCGCTGCTTTTTCTGATAGTTCTTTCATGAATTTCTTCCCATGTATTTACCTGGTAGTATACTTCCAGTGTTTATTGTGTTGTTCTTTCAACCACCCTTTTAACCATGACTTCGTTAAGCATCTGGGGATGCCCACAGCAGGTTCGGGTCTGTTCATCAGAGTTGACGATCCTACTCTTGAGAGTTAGTCAGCTTTTTCATTGCCTGCGATTCCTTTATGACCTGGGACCCACTCCAGTGTTACACTGTTCCGAGTCGCCAGTCTTCTAAGTTCTTCGCCGCATTTCCATACTAGCCGAGATGTCACCCTATAGCTCTGAAGTGCTTTAAGGGCAGCTTGACTGTCACTGTAGATCCTGATCTGTCTGTTGTTGTAGGCTCTCATATTATTTGCACTTGCACATGCAAGTATTGCATAGACCTCTGCTTGAAATACAGAGTTGTATTTCCCTAGCGAGACGATTCCTTCATGTTTTCTCGTCTTGCTGTATATGCCCGCTCCGGTGCCGAGTTCATTTTTTGATCGGTCTGTATACCAGATCAGTTCATTCGATCTACTAAGTGGTGGTGCGTTCTCTTCCTCAAGCTCCTTTCGATCTTTGATGACAATCTCGAAGTTCTTGATATATCTGGTGGTCATGTGGTCTGTTGGCATTTTGAAAATGTCATCACCAACATGCCTTATCTCTGTGTGTCCTCTCTGATGTGCCACGTCATGGTCTGATGCTTTTTCCAGTCGGGTTAGTGCTGCCCTCGCTTCGCACATTATGGCACAATGTAGCGAAGGAAGGTCTAGCATTGTCTCCAGCGCCCCTGTAGGAGTAGTCCTCATTGCCCCTGTAATGCCAATGCATGCAAGTCTTTGGACCTTGCTCAGTTTTAGCATAGCAGAGGACTGTCTGATCTTTGGCCACCATACCAGAGATGCATAAGTGATCCTGGGAATGACAACCATTTGGTCAGCCAGTGTACCATGCTGGGTCTAAGTCCCCATTTAGTGCCGTAGGTGCGTCTGGCAACCATGAAGGTCACCTCTGCTTTCTTGATCACGTGCTGGAGGTATCGGTTCCAAGTTAAGCCTGGGTCTAGGATAACCCCAAGATACTTTATCCGACAATTGTATTGGTTCACCTTGAAGCGTCAGAGGGCCAAGTCCTTCCCTTTTCCATCTTCTAGTGAACGCTCTGCCGTTAGTACCTTTGACTTTTTTTTATATATCACTTAACGATTTAAAGAAGCAATAGTTCTTGGATATTTTGTGTTATCAGCATTTTCTTCTATAGCTAAATAACTCTTTAGCTTTGAAAACCGACTCCATAACGTGAAGGATTTGATATTATTGGCTTTTTCGACAAAATAAACAGTTTTGAGATATCGTTATTCCAAAAAAAGTTGATTCGTGTTCATATCTCGACCCGGATTTTGCTGTTCACCAAATGAGAACTGGCTTGTGCCGCTATAGCTTTGATATGTTCTTCCGAGTACATTTTTTGAAACTAACATTAATTAAACTGACAGAAAATAAAACAATGCTGATAAGGAAAATACCGTTGCTATGGAAATACCAATCATGTTTGGTACTATTACGATGTAGCACGATTACTTTGAAAATGAAATGTCTTAAATTTACTTTTATTTTTTTTTGCGTTGTTTTCAGATAAGTATGATGAAAAGTATCGTTCATTACACGTCCGGAAATGGATTTTTCCGTGCTTGCATAACTTCCCGAGATAAAAATTTCTCACGCGCGCACGGAAAAATCCTCATTTTCAGATTTCTTATGAAGTATACTTTTATATGATGGTACTATCAGTTTTATACCAGGATACAATATAGTGGTAAAATAAAGGGTGTTCCAACCTTCAAACTTGATTTTTACCCACTTTTATTACAGTGGCGGATCCAGAGAGTAGCTAGGTGGGGCCATAGCCCCGCCCCTTGGGTATCCAATTTATACTAGATAGAATGGGTAATTTGTTTCGGTTGCCGAACATGAGAGGAATCCGTGCGCCACGGCACTGATCTATTCTATTCTATACATTTTCATGTATGTTGAGCTGGGCCCCACCTTACATACATTCTGGATCCGCCCCTGACTTTAAACGCTCAGATTATCTGGAATTATTTTTGCACATTTCATCATATGGTAACAGCGTGGGTGTTCGATATCAATTGTGATAATTTCCTATTAATTGTTACTATTTTACTTCATACTATTTTACTTAAGAAGTGATGTTGTTGAAGTTCAATTATTTTCATGTAGCATATCTGGCTTAAGGCAAAATGCTTTCGGCCAACTTAACTTGTTTTGAAAATCATGTGTCAATGCCATACTAAAAATAAATGTCAGAGAATATAATTTCATTAGATTCTTTTATTTTGTCTGGTCTGTCCTGTTGAATAGAAGAATTAGTCAGTAATTAACATTTAATAGTCTGTCGGTATTGCTTATACTAGGAAAGGTATGTCATGTATTTTATAAAGTATTTCAGGTGCCCGGAGAATTATTCTCGATACTTTGTTTTAGGCGCCTTCCATACTTCTTCAAGATTGTATATATTTATGTTTAACGTTGTGATACATATATTACATCTGATTGAATCATCAGTTCTGTTTACTTAGTTGCATCCACCCCACAAGATAAAATTAGGTACAACAGATGTAGACCATTAAACTTCCTTCCATAAAACTTTCTATTGCGTATATAAAGCAATAACAACAATTTCTCACTAACTTATACTCAAAGACATTTCCTATATTGTTAGTGTCAAACGATACTGTCAACTCCAATATCTTTTCCAAACAAAGCAAAACATAAATAGATTTCACGCGATGGTCCGAGAGCATCCACACCGACACCGCTAGATAACACAAGCGCAATGCTATTTTGACACCGCACGACCGCATTAGCCTTTGAGGCGTTAACACAATTAGAAAATGAACAATAATCAGAAGTAAATGTAGAAGCAGATTATGTGTTTGCTACAACAACTGAAGTAGAGTATCCACGCACACTATTTAGAATTTGGTGCTCTTGGTCAATGTTCAAATGCGGTTTTATGGAATTTGCATTATTGTGACCTGTTATTTTTAATAGTTGTTGTTCTTAAACACCACTTTTAGCCGATTGACTGACCGCTGAGGATTTGTTAAAGTGATTAGTTTTTTTTGCATTCAAACCAATGATTTCAGCAGGAGATTTTGTCCATCCATTTATTATATTTTTACCAAGTGGCATGTTGTGATACCAGCTGTCAGTCTCCGTGTTCCAATGACGGTTTGGCCTTAGAAAAAATATCTGTTAATCATTAGATCCCCCTGCAGAAATAAATTTTCCAAATAATCTAACTGGACATCATTGGTATTTTCCACTATCCATTTACTCTCAGTACAATTTTTTGAACCCTTGACAAGTTCTGCTGAAAATTGGGTTATATTTTACCCGGTAGCTTAAAAAACCGTCATTATTATGGCTCTTTTCTAAATTATGAAATCTACCAAACAAGCAATGTCCTAACCTCCTCTCCAAGCTTATTCAACGGCGGCAATGTGGTAGGCACTGAATGCCTTCTGGAGTTTTTTGATCCCACAATCTTATAATACTTGTTATTTCAAATAAAATTGATGAACTGTTTTTGCGTTTTGTGGTAGTATTTTTCTTTTCGCGTCACGAGCATTCTGCGCTTGCTTGAATATCACGCCATTGAACTGGTCTATTAGTGTTTTATATCCGTTGTTAAACTTTTCTTGTACCAATTTGCTCGTAACATTCCATACCGTTTCACCAGTAGATTATTCAAATTCAGATCCATCCTTTATTCTTATATTTACTGCCCAATATTTTAATATCGATAAATTAACTCCAATGTTAAAATGTCATATACCTGGAAATGTAAATGTCACTTTGACATCGATAAAAAAGGTGCATCCTTTTTTATCGGATAAAAACTTCTCTTCCTCAATATCTAGTAAGCGGACGTCACTTTGACACAATGACAATGACAATGATAATTATTGTTTATGTTCATCCAGATATTCTGTCGTTAATTTATTTTGCCAAAAAACACTCGAGGTATTCTTTTATCAGATAAATTTCTCTTTAACTCAAAGTTTTGCCAATCACTGAATTTGCTCGAAAAACTGACATTAGATAAATCGCGACACCGAAGGTGGTTTTATTTTCTGTCAGTTTTTCTCGTAAAATTAGTGATTGGCAAAACTGTTTAGTTGCAAAGAGAAATTTATCCGATAAAAAAACTCTTGTGTTTTTACTGTTGATAATTTCTGAATTCACAAAAATCCAAAAAGAGTTTCCAAATATATTTTTAGATATTTTTGGTACTTTGAGGAGTATTATCCTTTATTGATTGGTCGATCGAAATTATCACTTTTGTTTCCGAATCAAGGAGCCGACATTTTTCATAACTGTCAGATTGACAAGTCTACGTGGAAGTACCTGATAAAATACTGGTTTCTAAAAGCATATTGAAATATAGTGTTTAATATAATATTATGATATTTAAGATTACCATTATCTCTTTTTATCTTATTGTACATTGTTTTTGCATATTCTTCTCGGAGGGACATGCCTACAAAATAAATATACACTGTAATTTATTAATTTTTAATTCAATACAAAATTTCACCTTGTAAAAGCATGAGGTACGTATTTAGGTCCACCATCACTTTAAACATTTCACCATTGTAGGATAATTCCATTTCATAATCCATTTTCTTTTTAAAAAAGTATAAAATTTTTAACAAAACAAAACAACTAACCTCAATAAATAAAGATTGTTAATTGTCATTGGATATGATTGACGATTGTGCATCATTCCCCTTCCAAATCTACCAGATTTATCGAGTCTAAAGCCCGGTAGAACTGATGGATGTTCGATAGAGCTATCGGTGAATTTAAGAACGGCTTTGGTAGACACCGTACTTACCGATAGATGTATCGGTAAATTTAAGAACTTGCCTGTACACACACACACACTTGATCTAAGGGAGGGATATTTTATTATGGGAGAAAATTGTGGAAGATTATAGTGATAATGGTTTGTGAAATAAGACTATACGGTAGATAGAAATCGCTTGAGCACATTGTTGAGAATAATTGCAGCATTTTGGGTAATGCAGCATTTTGGGTAACATAACATTGTATCATGTATGGTATCTTGTTGAGAACTTTCAATCAATTCACTTTCATTCCATTGAGCAAACAGAAAAAAAGGGAAGGTACATAAATATTATAAAAAATCATCAACCTATCGAATATGCATTGTGGAAATAAAAGGGCTCCTGAGAAATTCCCAAATAGATTGAAAATACTTATTTTTATATCAAGGGCAAAACTAATCTATAACTTGTAGACTAACATGCAATTGCAGGACTAAACAATAGCCAAGG
Organism: Galerucella tenella; assembly: GCA_910591685.1. NCBI lineage: Eukaryota > Metazoa > Arthropoda > Insecta > Coleoptera > Chrysomelidae > Galerucella > Galerucella tenella. The sequence goes on along the minus strand of CAJUYH010003179.1, from coordinate 16,944 downwards.
CAAGCAGTTGCAGACGTAAATTCTTTTCTTTATATTAATAAGGTAACAAGGCCCTGCGAACTGGCTTAGTTCACCTCCAAATTTATCGGTTAGTTAGGCAAGAACCTGCATTATTCACTTTTTTTTACGTCATTCAACATCATAGTTTCATCAGCGAAATTGAGCAACTTTTGTTTCATTGGCGTTCAACTAAATTAGTGTTTCACGTTACTACAATAGGCAAGGCCTTACTTGATTTTTTTCTGTGTATCCAACCAAGCAAACAAATATTTATCTTGAACCAGCATTGTATCTGATTGTTTTTTTATTTCGAACCTCGAAATTGTTTGACCTCCAATCTAGAGGTAGGTACAAAACAAGTTTTAATATCCAGGGGATACAAGCTGTGCTCTGCTGAAAATTTATTGTCTGATTTTCAGGTTTTTATTCATTAGTTAAAGCTTCTTTTCTGCTATTCAGGATGGAATTATGTATTCATGCCCCAATTTTCATCGTCCATTCAAATTGAAATTACATAATACGATAGATACATTTTCATCCAGTTCATGAATAACATCACTTCCATCAGATACATCGAAGGTAAAATACGGGATACGCAAATACTATCATGAAGTTCTATCAACTAACACTTTACGGTATTATTAAACATAAACTTTGAACTATAATTTTATAGATCTTTTAATCGTTTGCTATAAGTACCTAGAATTAACCACAAATTTGGAGTAAGCGGACTTCTGCCAATTGAGTCATCTCGTCGTCAAACCACAGGCCACGGTATGCTCTATAAATGAGAGTGGTCCATAACTACTGAGTGCGGTTATAAAGAACTTAGCAATCCCTTTTGATTTATAGTCTTGTTAGTATTTGTTAAAAGTAACAGATTAGTAATTATCTAAAATATCTCACATATGTTCATTTGTTGTTGATTTTATGTTTTTATTGTCTTCTTACTACTTTGTTGTTGTTTGAAAATACCAATTGCTGTTGATCTTCCTTGAGATTAAAAAATGATTGAAAATGATGAAAATTTCTGATTGAATGAAAAAATGTTTTGTTCTAAAAGTTTATCTGCTGTTTATTACATGGTTTCCATTCCAAAAGTATCAGATTAGTTATTAGCAAATTCTCAAAAAGTATTTTGGAAGGATTGCTACTGATCATCGTTAAAACTAGAAATTGATATTTGGTGAATTAAAAATATGTTTGCTCTCAAAATTTTCTTTTTTTGTACGGGTACTTGAGGATGGGTAACTAGTGTCAGTTATATAAAAATATCTAGTTTGAAGTAACTATTTTTTCTAATGTTCTAGACATGTTTATATACGTAACAGCCGAAGCAACTTTAAGCTCACTAGTTTTCTCAGCCGGGAAAAAGAGGATGTAGGATTAGTAAAAAGGTTTTATTAAAAAGCATACGTGATAAATTTCCTTCTTTTTATTCAGACTGTAACGAAAAATTCAATGTATTAATTGAGAGTTGAATTAAATTCTTGAAAATTTCATTTTTTTGGACAGGAATTTCAGGATGGGTAACTAGTGTCAGTTATATAAAAATTTCTGTTTTGAAGGGATTATATTTTTTATGCTAAAAACGTTCTCAAAATAAGACAAAATCATACATTAATAACCCCCATTAATGCATGATTTACCTGCATTACTCAACGATTTTCTGCAGGCAACCCAACGCACATCTGTGGTGTAGGCAACCAAACATACAATGACGTCTTCAAAAAATAAATCCTAGTATAGAATACTTCTAGTTTTTGACTTACCTATCGTTTTATTTTATTATTCCACAAAATAATAATAATTATCAGTGTTAAGACATCCAAAAAAGAATTTAAGAAAAATGAAAACAGTGACATTCGAACCAGCGACCGTCTCTGTGACATTTCAATGTCATTATTTATTTTTGACAGTACTTTCCTTTGAATCAAATAAATATTTCCAGTTTTAAATACTGAGAAAAACGAATACAACTGATACAGTCGACGGAAAAGCTTTGTAACTAACACGAGTATTAAAAGGGCAATTAACAATCTCAAGCATTAACTCGATTGTTAATGGCCCTCATTAATAAACCTGTTGGTTAAATAATTATTAATGATCTAGACATGTTTATACTTAACAGCCGGAGCAACTTTGGAGCTCATACTAGTTTTCTTGGCCGGGAAAAAAGGATCTAGGATTGGTAAAAAAAGTTTTATTGAAAAACATATTAAAATCATCTTCTTTTTCTTAATTTCGGCTGTAACTCAAAATTTCAATGTATAAACTGTTTCGAGAAATAATACAATACTTAACCTCGAATTCCACTTGGTCTGTTGAACAATTATTTCAATGCACTATTAATGCTTTGAGTATTTTATACAATACTGTGCCTAAAAGCACACACCACCACCACCGGTGCTCCCGGGTGTGGGCTGTATCAGTGGTAGTACCCCGGGTACGTCACAAGGCCCAATATCCCCTGTAGGGTTCGGGGATGGACCCTGTAAAATAACAAGCTCCCTGTTCTAAAAAATCTAAGCTAATTCACCTATTTTATATGTTTCATAAACTTGACTCTTGACAGTATTTTCTGTAGAATCTGAAAAATATGTCAGTACATGGTGTCCCAAATTGGTGTGTTTTGCAGAGGGTATCTCGTAGAAGAGATAGAAAAAAAGCAGTTATTACTTCATTTTTCGTTTAAGTAACAATAGCCTAATTAAATCCTTGGTAACTCCCTGCAGTTGGAAGATACAGGGCGATTATTGAAAACTGTCGAAAACTACAAGGTATAACTTCTCAGTAAAGAGCAATATAAAAAAACGTTTTGGGGACTTTCGATAGATAGAATATTGAAAAGTTCAGTGGCGCACAGATTTTTTTTGTTAGGGTGCTCACTAAGGAAATATAATGCAAACTTATGATGTTTTAAATGGGACACCCTGTAGATTTTGACGTTTTTCGTTTCCTTATTCCATTCCTATTCACCTAATATAACATATTAATATATATCTATTCTCAATGGTTGGGGCTACAGTGCAAATAAACCATTGGATGTTATCAGGTGAAAAACACTTAAAAAATTGAGCACTCAGTAACGAAATTCAACATTTTAATGAGGATACTGATGTGTGACAATTTTACTTATAAAACCTTTCACCTAATCGGTGGATTGGTACTTATGGATCGGTTAGGTGGCCCCCTCGTTCTCCGGAAGTGAATCCTCCTAATTTTTTTTATTTGAGGATTTTCAAGAAATAATATTTAAAAGACTATTTTCGAGAGTAGGGAAAATTCATTACAAAATATTCATACCGCATTTGAAAAAATAAAGCCAGTGCACATTCTCAATTGTGTAAGATCAGTGAGAAAAAGGTGTCAATTATTATTACAACAAAACGGAGAAAATTTTGAACATTTAATGTAATTGTTACATTTTAATAAAATCAGCTATAGATTAGTTTTGTTACAATGTTTCTTGTTGTTTCATGAGTTTATTGTTTTTTTAAATCTGATTTTATTTTTTATTGATTATAATTTTGATAAATAAAATTGTTACACACCAGTATTCTTATAATAAAATGTTAAATTTCGTTACTGAGTGTTCAATTTTTTAAAGGTGTTTCACCTGATAACATCCATAAATAGTTTATTTATATATTTTTTATTTATTTATTATATATATTTATATAATCGCCCTGTATCTTCCAGCTGCAGGTGGTTACTAAAGATTTAATCGTTACTTAAAAAAAAAGGGAGCCATAACATTTTAACTGCGTTTATTCTATCTCTTCCAGTTTACGATATACCCTGCAAACACACCAATTTGGGACACCCTTTACAGTGATATAGTTGTAAGAAGATTTGAGTTATTCTCACCAATTTTTGTTACTGTTGAACGCCAAAATCCTTTTGTTTCACTTTTTATATCTGGATCGTCAAGGAGAGGGTAAAGTTATCTTTTCTTTCCTTTTCCGTTATAAAATTGTATTAGATGTAAGTTGTATTTTTTTGTTTTAATCAATGTCGTGTAAATACTTGGTTCGTTTTATTAGGTAAATCAAGTGAAAATCTTGGATATGCATCTGGTTGTTCATTCCACTGTCCAAGACGGTTGTCAAATCTACATAAATAAAGACATTAACATTCATCGGTTCCACCATTGCCTTATTTTAAGAAACAATCATGGAAGCGGTGATTTGTTACAAGAACATCTTCTTTATGATGGCCGGATAACTCGAGTTTATAATTTTCATATTGATGAGACCAAAAGTGAGCGTATTCAGGGAGATTCCTTTTTTTTCGGGAACCAGAAAGTAATTATTACGCCCACTATATCTTCAAGCGAAGGTTTCATCAGTTCTGAGCCCTCAGAAGAGTAAAATGTGGGTAGTTTATGAAAGTTCGTTTTATATGATAGTTGAGATGTTGCATTATTAACCGTCCAAACCTTTTTAAAATCCTTCGTTTCTTATTCCTTTGCTCGGACTTTTGTGATACAGTAACATCTCAATAAATACTTAATTCCTCACTCTGTACAATATTCACATTTGCTTTTTATAGGTTTCCTTGCTATCTAGATATTTGTCACTCCCCCTATTTTTTTTTTCATCAATGTTCATCGAATTTAAATTTTCAGATTCCACAGTGAAATATCTAAAAAGCTCGAGGTTGTCACAGTCGCACACGTAACAGGCTTTCACTCTTCCAGGCATACTACACATATTAGGACCCTTTGAAAAACCTCGACAAATTGACATCTCATACGACCCAGCGATACCTACAGCGAAATATCGTGAGGAGGTGAGTAACCTTTTGATCTTTTTCGATTGTATGTTATATAAATTGGATATTGGCTTTTAGAAATCTGTGACTTTGAACCTATTTTAATAAATCCAACAAACCTCAAGCTGCCCGCAATGTAACTTAGTTCTACACTTGGGGACAGCTGTAAACACTCCCGGACCATTGTGTTCATTTTCCATGTGAAAGAGAGTGTGACCTTGTAGGAATATCGTCACATAACTCGAGCCGCACTACTTGTCTCAATCGCCCTCTCATCTGTGGTTCTGAAAAATGAGACAATATTTTTTTCATTTCTTCTTATTTTTGCTACATATCATCGACTTCTCTACTACAATCATCCTAATAGCAGAAGGGAATTAAATATCACTGAATATTACCAAATCTGGAAAATTATCAAAATAATGATTCCCTAAATTTTTTAGATTTTGGCAACAACCGTCTTCTTGAACCAGTACATGCAAAATTGATGTCATCGGCCCTGGCAAACGATCGAGAAACCACAAACACCGATAACATCGTAAGCTATGTATTTTTGAAAATATATGTCAAAACTGATAATTTTTTATCGCATTGCTGGCGATTCAAGGAACGTATTTTTTCCACGCGATATTATGTAATATAATATTTTTTCATTATTTGCTGTTTACGTCCCCTGATTTTTATATAGTCATATATTTTTTTCTATTTCTTTCATTTTTGGTGATATAATCTCACCATCGCAATGTATAAAACCTTGAAAAGTTGAATAATTTATCAATAAAATTGGCCAAGTGGCATCGATTATCGTCTTTGTCCACTCTCTGAAATATAACATAGGCTATCTTTAATAGTGCGGTAGTGATAATTTCCTCATTTACAATTTTATTCAGTATTCGTCGTTATGGAAATTATTTAGGTATATACTGTAACAGAATGTATCTACAACCAAAATTTTAATTAAATAATTGTATAAAATTGACAGATTTAACTATATAAATTCATACATTTAATGCAATTAGAGTGTAAAAATATAATTATTCGTAGTATAACAGTTGAATTTATTCACTAAGTTTATAACATCCTGTAGCATTCTGTCACAAGTAAAAATATTTTAAATCAATTTATAAGGAAACATGAATTTTGGAGGGTTCTATTGAAATCTGTGAAAGGGCAGAATATAACATTAAGAGTAAAAAACTTACCAATGAAAATTGTTGTAATCCAATCCAGAAACTTTTGGTGCGGTTACCATGGAAAAGAAAAATAAAAGGTGGTTGTTGAGTTGGGAGGCAAAACGGGAAGGTTGGTGATTTTTCTTTGAAAGGAAAGAAACAGTTTCGATAGCGAGTTTTTCCTTGGTATTACCAAGGAAATGTAGCAGAGTTCGCCAAAGACAAATTGTACAAGCTTCAACAAACTTGTGTTTGGTAAATATTCCTGCTTATTATTATATTTTGGGTATTTATATCCAGTTCTAAAAAGTACCGTTGTCTGACTTCACATTTTCCCAGCGTCGTCTGATGTTGCTGGTGAGGATTTTCTCACTGAGCCATTGTAAAATTTGAATATTTTTGCGTAGGTGCATTTTATTGGTAATTGTGTTATTTTTTTGGGTATTTTTTGTACATTTGTATCACAATATTTATTATTTAGCTTGCTACCTTTCACTTTCATATTCCGACCATAGAATTAATTTTATTGTTCATTGACAAATGACATAGTTCATAGAATTAATATAGGTGCGTTATTGAGAGGCACCATAGAAAAAGATAATCATTCTATGTTTATAATTGGGTATGTCTTATTTAAATTACAATATAGTACTATTTAATTTTAGTTAACTATTTCTCTTATTATTCAGTTGTACTTATATCTAATTATGTCACGTTTCACTTCATTTTTCATTTAGAGAACAACTAAACAAATAAATTGTCATTTTAATTTTTCGTTGTTTTTTTTTATTTTATGTTGGGGAATACTGTTATATATTAAAAGGTTAAGGAAAATTGCACGAATTTGGAAATTATAATACTACTACCTGTTCACCCTGATAGGAATATAAGTCTCTTGTTTTTTTTATTTGTGTAATTGAGCTAGATCTAAACAAAATTAAGAATTGCATTTTAAGTAAAACCATTCAAAGTTTATTATAAATTCTGAGATTATAACAACCTTAATTTAATTTTTATATTATCACGATTGTCTCTATAACTTGAAAAATTAGAATATTACAAAATATTGTAATAATACATGCAATGATTTAAATGTACAATGATTCAGATTTTCATACAGAGCGCTTTTATGATATCAAACTGACTGGTCTGACAACTGCTATCGTACTGCGGATAAATTCCCTGTATACTGTATTAAGTATTCGTCGTTGATAAACTATTATTTTATACAGGGTGTGAAGCAACATTCTGCCTGGCTCCACTATTTCCATCATCACCCATGTACCACCCTCATCCACCCTGTTCAACCACCCAATCACCCAGCAAACACAACTGATAAGACCATCAACTGATAAGACTGCTGAATGCTGATAAGGATGTCTGGCTTAACCGCCTCACTACCTACTGATGAGAAAAAAATAAGAAACGTTGAGTTGGCACCAATAACCAACAATTTAAGACCCATAAGAACCTTTTAACATAACGCCAAAAATTATGGACAAATAAACTTTGGTATTTTTTTTTATATATCAAAAAATGCCATTTAGCATGTAGTGTTTGGAAAAAATCCTTCTGTAAAAAATGGTACTATTCCTCAATGAGTTCACGAATGAGTTCACGCCCTATAGGACTGGACAGTTAATGAAAAAAGCCTCAATGTCGGTGAAAGCTGAATAAGAATCTCTTTAGTTATTCAATTTAGTCAATAAATGTTTATTTATTCACTTCATTCACAGATTCCTGCAAATAAATTGTCATTTTAGTGAAGCGTTAACCAACGCATTATTGCAATATTTGTTTTCAATATTACGTATTTGAAAGCTTGAGTAAAGGGTAACAAATTTGGAACTCGCACTAATATTAGAAGAAATTGATCTCCGGGAATTGTTCTGGAATTCAAGTATCTATGTTATAGTTGATAATTAAAAAATGTCATCAAAACGACTTCTTATCATTGATAATTTGGGAGATACAAAATGTTGACATTGAATAGATATCAAATAATAGTTTCATGTGACCGTTCACTAAGAAGAAACAAATACTTCTTGGGCCATATGCCCCGAAAGACATTGAATTACACTTCTGAGTTAAGTTAAACGGGGTAAGTATGATCTACAAAATTCAACCAACCATTCTGGTTTGCGATTAACAAATATCACTTGTAGACCGTTTTTCCTCCGAAAGCTCTTTGAGCTTACTACTTGAACTGATCAGGAGTCAGAGCCGGCCTACAAGTATATTATCCCTTTTAATTGCAAACCTGAATGGTTAGTTAAATCTTGTGGTTTATACTAACCCCGTTTAACTCAGAAGTGTAATTCAATGTCTGTCGAAGCATATATATCGAGAAGTAGTTGTTTCTTCTTCGTGAACGGTTACGTTCTTAAAAATATTTTTCAAAACTTTGTAAGGGATTGATAGTATGAATATATTGTACGATATCTATTGGTAGCGCTTTTTGTTACATACGACAATTCAATTTCACGGTGCAATAGTGGAAATCTAATAATATTCAGTAGTTTAGTAAGTCTATTGAATATATTTTTCCAATAATAGTTGGAACCACTGTCTTTTTGAGTATGATTTGAGTATAGTTTTGGAAATTTGTTGATGAACACTCAGTTTTCCTCCAAGTGATTGCAGAGTGAAAAGTGTCTGTGATTGAATGATTGGTATCTTACAAAAGGTCATTTAGATAACTACATGTGAATGAATTGATGATATTGATACACAAAGTCTAGAATTGTCTGGAATATGTGAGAAGTATGAAAAGCGCGAGTAGTTGTTATCTTTTAAAGTACTACAGATTTGAGTTCTGTGCTGTAAAGGTATGAATTATAAGAGTTGAAGTTGGGAAAAAAATAAAGAGAGTTGAGACAATGGAGGAGTAACAATATAATCACTCCAAATCATTTTATTATACATGGGATGTTCTATTAAAACGCTGAAGTAGAATATTGTCCCTTATTTAGATACAGGGTGTTTAATTATAAATTATTACCACCCACTGTTTTAACAGATTTCAATATTTTTTGGTCATACTAGGCCTATATTTTTTAGTTCCAGTTGATAATTTTGTAATATCTATGTTAATCAAATTTTCAATTTTAGGTTAATAAAAAGTCAAAACATCGATTCTCATTATATCACTACCGCATGCATCTGGCAATAGCGGAAAATTATAATTCATAATAAATCATTCATATTCCAGAACAAGGATTATTTTATTCAACTGCTACCTGTTCAGAATTCGTGTTATGTGCTCTAAAGTTACTTTAGTTACTATATGGATGACTCTTGTTGGAACACCCTGTATATTAAATGTCACACTGACAATAGGTTCAATTAATTTTAGCAATCGACCGACTTAAGCTCATAATACCTTTCCTGGATTGTTTGCTTCCATTGAATTACAGCCTGTAATGATTGTCTTCGCATATTGGGGCTTACGCGGTGACGTCAAATCACTTCCAGAACACAAAATATATCGCATCTTTGGAGAGACAGTAACACAATTGCGAACATTTTAATGCCAAATTATTCCTTAATCCCAACTGTATTCGGTACAACGAAGACATGATTGTAACTCGTCCTATATGCGCTACGTGAGTGATTGGCAAACTTATTTGCCAAAGAGCAATATATGTACCGGGTGGAAAAGGTCAGATAAAAAGTACTGTCCAAACCAATGGTTCAATAGAACTCAAAGTCCAAACTACAATAAATTTTATCATTGTCCCCCACAGGACACATATGATGCTACTAGTTTCGGTACATTATTACCATCATCAGGCTACAATAGAAAGAAATGGTACACTTAATAAATAAAGATCTTATGAAATTATGTTAGAATTATTCTAACCAGAATTATAGATATAAATATAATCTGATTGATGAGCATATAATTAAGAGTACAAATTGAGAATATTACGATTGTTAATTACGATTGTGTGTGTAGCTAGTGTAGTGTATGGCTAGAAAATCTTGTGCTCTTGTTTCACTGATGTAAAAGACAGTAAGAACACACAAAAAATTGCTTACCTGTATATAGTTGGTTAAGTAAGGCTTTTAAGCATACATCATGATAAAAATCCAAACTCTTAGTAACAAATTTAAACATAATACATAGAAAACTAAATATCAAAACAAAACAATTTCGTTCTTGAATATTCGATATCAGTAGATAAGAACTAGAAATCAAAACCGATATTATTCGAGAAATAAAGGTGACCATACACTTAAAATGTCTCAGCCAACAAATTCTCAGCTTTTAGACGAGATTAAAAAGCTAAGAAATTTTGTTGAAGCTAGCGAAGTAAGAATTTTGATGCAAATTGAATCGAAATTAACAGAAAAGATCAAGACATTAGAAAAGGAAAACTCAATTTTGCAGGAAAAAGTAGAGCAACTAGAGAGACAAAATAAAAAAATAATATTATTATATTTGGCATCAAGAATACTTTACCGGATATATCAATTACAAACATATGCAGTGAATTGAACATTCTCCTTAATCTACAATTGACAGTTGATCAGATAAATAACTCCTATAGCTTGGGCAACTCACCACAAGCACCAGTTAAAGTAGAATTTATATCGACGATCACAAAATTACTAGTTCTGAAAAATTGTTCAAAACTAAAGGGTACTAATATTAAAATTTCACACGATTTAACGACATCTCAACGTGAAGTAAACGACATACTTAGAAGACATTTAAAAAGAGTCATAACTTCTGCAAATAGGTGTTATATAAAAGGTGCCAAACTATACGTCGATAACGAGATTCTTTCTGTTGAAGACATACTAGCCTATGAGGGGACTGAAACTGAGATAGCTATAATACTGTACATACAAACAGCGCTCCCAGTACACCCACTGTAAATAACTTTGAAAATCATTCAGCACCGATCTTGCAAACTCAACCAGTACCAAACTTAGAAAAACCCAAGAAAGGAGAAAATTCTAAAACTCAAACGAAGCAGCCAGACTCAACTCCTAAAGCAGAAGCATACAAAAATAACAGTGGTAAAGCCAGAACACGGTTTGGTTCTACAAACTCTAACAAATAATTTATTTTTAGTGTTTAGTGGAAAAAAATAAATAAATAAAAAAAATAAAATAAAAAATGAATGCATATATTCAAAATTATAAGCATAACACTGTAGACACTAGGGTCATTGAAAATATCTCTGAATTCAATACAGTATATTTAGAAAAGACGGTTGGCAAATTTAATATAATTCATTTAAATATACGTAGTCTCAGTAAAAATTTTGATAGTTTATGTATATTTCTAAATAATTTTAAACTGGTGTTTGATATAATCGTTTTAACAGAAACCTTCCAACTCACTGATTCTTTAGATGTATTTTCACTGGATGGGTATGATATTCTATATAATAATGGAATAATAAATAAAAATGATGGTATAATTATTTATATCAAATCTTCATTAAATTATAAATTCGAAACCACATTAATCGCTGATCATAGAGCAGCTGAAATGCATATTTATTTAAGAGATTGTAACCTTTTTTTAACTGCAATATACAGATCACCAAATTCATTTTCAGCGCCAGATCAGTTCAACTTGGAACTACTAAGATATTTAGAAAAAAAACAAGAAACACCAGACACATGTTATAGTAGGTGATATGAACATCGATTTGCTAAGTAGTGAGGAACATGTTGAAAATTATAGAAACTATTTAAACACCTACAATTTCGAATCGTATATAAATAAAATTACAAGACCTGCTAGTGAAACATGTTTAGATCACTTCTTCTTTAAAACAAATAGAAATATAAAAGGACATCATAGTTTTATTTTTGAGAACGATATAACGGATCACTTTCCAATAGGATTAACCATACGTATTGACCAAGGCACTCCAAATGAAGAAAACTTAAACTACAAAAGCTATTTAAATCATGTTAAACTAAAAACCGATTTACAAAATGGAAAATGGGAAGACATGTACATATTAAAAAATGTAAATGCAGCATTCGACTCTTTCGTAAATAAATTGAAGTATCATATAGATAAAAATACAAAATTGGTAAAAATGAAAGAAAATAAACAGTTGGTAAGAAAACCATGGATGACTAAAGGTCTAGCGAATTCCATTAAGGAAAAAAACAATCCGTACTCATCAACTTTAAAAAACCCTGAAAATAAAAAATTGAAAGAAAGATTAATAGATATAAGAGTAAAATTAAATCCCTAATAAACATAAATAAGAGGAATTATGTAAATACTTTAATACAAAAAAGTGAAAACTCTTCTTCAGCTTTGTGGGACTGTGTGAACAAAATTTGTGGAAAGAAAAAACCTAAACCAAAAATCGAAAAATTAACAGGAAATGGGCAAGTATTAACAGCTGCTATTGATATAGCAAATAACTTCAATAGCTACTATACCGAATTGGGACAGAACTTGGCAAACAACATGAAATTTCACAACCGTTAACTTATCTAATAAATAAGAGTTTTAATGACGAATGCTTCCCAGAATGCCTCAAAATTGGAATTGTTAAGCCACTATATAAAACTGGCGACAAAACATTGACACAAAATTATAGGCCAATATCGCTGCTGTCAGTTTTTTCGAAAATTCTTGAAAAAATACTAAAAAAAAATAACCAAGTTTTTAAATAAGTTTCAAGTACTAAATGATAATCAATATGGGTTTAGAGAGGAAAAACCGACAGGGGATGCAATACACGCTTTAATCTCTCAACTGTACAATGCTTTAGATACGAAAACACCTGCAATTTGTATCTTTATCGACCTCTCTAAAGCTTTTGATACGGTGTGTCACAAGCGTTTACTGGAAAAGATTAAATTTTATGGACTACGTGGAAAAATATATCGTATAATAGAAAGCTACCTAAAAAATAGAAAACAATATGTGGAAGTGGATGGAGTATTTAGTGAAACAAAAACAATCACCTATGGCGTACCACAAGGAACTGTACTTGAACCTCTTCTCTTCACCCTATATATTAACAGCCTGATGGCAGTGAATACAAAAGGAGAAATAATAAATTTCGCAGATGATACAGTCATAACATACAAGTCAAGAAACTGGCAAACGCTGAAAATGGAAGTTGAAGACGATTTCAAAATAGTTAAAAAATGGTTTCAACTAAATAAACTAACGTTAAATATAGAAAAAACTAAATATCTGCCATTTACATCTTACATAAATAATTTGCCGAATCTTGGTGCAATATATGTTGATGAAAATACTCAAATTCCCGAAGCCTCATCAATTAAGTACCTAGGTATTATTATAGATAGGCATCTGAAATGGGACGCACCGGAATTCGGTCCCGCTACCTGCGGAAGGGACTACCTGTAACGGATTAAATTCGAAGTGTGATCCCACCAGCGAAAATGCGATTTCGGAATTGGGTCCCATGTACCTACTATTTGTTTAATTTGACTTTTATTTTCCTTCACATTTTTTTGGGCTTAGGACCAACAGTACACACTTATTGTTGTTGTACTGGCATGTTTAAAAATTCACGATAAATGCGTATCGTCAAAAATAAAAACAGTACGTGAAATAGTAATTGAATGGCATATTTACAAATGTACGCTAAACGCGTATCGTCGTATATTATGTACATATATATATTTAAAAATCTTAACACAAAATGGGGCCGAATTTTTTCGAAACATGTCGAATGAACGTATAACGGTCAATTATACCATTTTGAAATAAAAAATTTTGTTCAGAAAGAAAGGCCTCTTTTTCTTGCGAAATTTTGGTTTTTGACGCAGTGCTACGCATTTTTACGTAAATTTCACATTGAACATCTGTAAGTGCTTTTATAAATACGTGGATGTTGGGATGGGGATCATTAAACATTGCATTAAATTTGGCGTGGAATGATTCGCAGTTATTGGTGGTTCGCGTTACAGATGACGAAAATTCAGCCCAAACGTGCGGAGGAAATAAAGAATCAGACTTAATATAAGTATTCAGGACAAAGTCACAAAATTTCTCAACATTAATATTATTTGGTTGAATTGACATTAAATCATCGGTAAAGCAATCATCTACGTCAGTTGGATTTAAAAACGGTAAACCAAAAAAATTTAAAAAAAAATTACCAACTTCAGAGTGATTATCTCTATATTCTCCACTTAGTCCTAACTCTTGAATTTTTTTCCACCAGCTTTGCGCCAAATGAAATCGACAACCCACCATTTTAGTGGTGAGTAAAGTTGTCTTAACCGCAGAGTGTATAGCCATTTCAAAATCTGCGTAAATGGTTGAAGGAGAAAAATTTAAGTGAAATTCACTGCTCTCACTAATTGAATGTCGAAATGCATGTTCGTACGTGATTTGTGATTTATCGGGTAAAAGAAAAAAAGCTAGTGGAATATACACATTTTCGTGTAAGCCATGAAAACAAATGACTTGAGTAAATGGCTTTGGGCAACTATAAAACGTACCATCAACGTAAACCATTTCAACAGAACATAAAAACTTCAAATTAGAAACCGTTGAGAAGCAAACTATTTTATTTTCTTGGTCATTAATTAATAGAAAATTTTCATTTGCGTTAGTCTTTATGTCGATGCTATTAAGTGCATTGTAAATACCATCAAGTGTTTTTGTCACTTTTGGAAAAGTTTTCAACCTATTGTGGCTAATGTTTTTTCTTACTAACAGTAAGTCCCTACTTGTTACTGGAATGTCCCCTTTCTGTAATTCTGTATGAATTAGCTTAGATGGTCGACTTGAAATGTCGTCTATCGCCTTTCTTTTCAAGTTATTATTCATTTTTTGTCCCTCTAACTGATTTGGTAAGTCTACTTCATGTGTATGATTGATTACAGAACCTACGATAATATCAGATTCATTTAATTTGATGTAGCTTTTACATTTTGTTTTGTTAATGGAAATGTATCGCTTGACATTATAAGATAATGATTTTTGAAAACAAAATTTAAACCCATCTATTATTAATAAACGCTTACCCTTTTCACTCGTCATAGAGGTGAAATTAATATTTTCCATGTCAAACAAACAAACAAAATCACAATAACGGACACAAATAAACACGTCTTACACTCTGCACTTCAGAAGAACAATTGCTAAAAATAATCCTTAATACCCATATGAAATCTACCTGCTTCGACAGCGGACCGAATTACGAAATCACCGTTTCGGATTTGGACAAGGTCCCTGTGAGCAGGTAGCCCTTTTGCTAGGTACCCGGACCGAATTCCGAAACACCGCTGAAATGGGATCTACAAGTGAGAAATGTTACTAATAAACTCAGAGGGTTGCTACATAAATTTAAATATTTACGCGACTTTTTAGATGAAACCCAGTTGAAAGCTTTATATTTGTCCCTGGTACAATCGCATCTTACGTACGGAGTTATTGGTTGGGGTGGTGTGGCAGATTGCCATTTGAAACAGTTGGAAAATATGCAGAAATGGATAATAAAGCTAATTTAAAAAAACCAGTGTTTTACCCCAGCGATGCGCTTTTTATGGAGAGTACTTTTTTTGACATGAGACAGTTATACTGCCAAAACATTCTAATAAACATCTTCAAAAGAAATATAAATATACTTTCTCCACAACATAATTACCTTACTCGACGTAAATGTACTTACCTCACAATGAGCTCAAAGACCATTGGACAACGATGTACGACTTATTTTGCACCAAGACTCTTTAATATGCTACCAAATAATATTAAGGAAATAAATAAACTGCCACGTTACAAATATTCTGTAAAAAACTGGATATCTAGTAAAGACACATATTTTTGATGATTTCATTAATTTAAGGTATCAAAAATAATTTATTTATGTTTATTCAATTTCATTTCTAAAATATTACAAAATTTTATCCCAATTTCAAAATTAAACGCAAAGCTAAAACGCTTATTACCCGATTAAGACATTAACTCCCGACTTTGACCACAACTCACTATCAAGACCTATCACTATATATTATATTATCACTAAATTATGTTGTTTTATGCTGTTTTATATTATTCTATTTTTATATGGTTTATACATGTTATTACAAATTTTATAACTCGCGCACAGGCATTATTATGCCTCAGCGATGTATCAATGTTTATTCTGAAAAATTTGAAATTGTTTTCATCAAATTGTATTGTATTTTATGAATAAACATTATTATTATGGTGGTATCTGGGAGGCTGGGGTGAAAGCCTGCAAATTTCATATGAAACGAGTGATGGGAAATGAATCACTCTTATTTGAGAGTTTTCATACACTATTGACCCAAATTGAAGCCACATTAAATTCCCGTCCTTTAGTCCCTATTTCTGCTGATCCTAGTGATTATGATGTCCTAACACTAGCTCACTTCCTGATTGGAAGACGATTTACTGCAATCCCAGACTTGGATGTCAGAGATGTACCTGACAATCGCCTTTCTAAGTTCCAACATATACAGAGAATCTACCAACACTTTTGGCAACGCTGGTCAAAAAAGTACGTTATATTGCTACAACAACGACTGAAATGGAAATATCCTCAAAGAAACTTACAGGTTGGTGAACTGGTCCTGATACGTGATGATAATGTCCCTCCTCTCAGCTGGAAACTCGGTCGTGTTACAGTGCTTCATCCAGGACTTGATAAACAGTGCCGTGTCGCATCAGTAAAAACAAACCGAGGTGTTATTAAAAGACCTATATCTAAGCTTTGTCCATTACCAAATGAGCTTGAAGACTCAGAAGTTCTTAAGTGTTCAGTAACCAATAGTATAGTATGGGTTTTATAAAAAACAATTATGTCTCTTAAGTTCAGTGAAATATCAAAATTTCATGTGTCTCTCGTTTATTGTAGATCAACAAGTATGTACCTTTATTTTATTGTTATATCATCAGTTATGTGTTGAAAGGGGGCATGTTAAGAATTGTAAAATTACTTTAATTATAAATCATATGGTTTTAAATGAAACTAACTGTTTCTAAATGACTCCACAA
>CAJUYH010003178.1:34431-58969 GCA_910591685.1 Galerucella tenella | reverse complement strand
GGGGGGGCTGGGGACATGTACATCAATCTGATCAGTTAACAAAACACGCGTTCAGCTAGCAGAAACTTGATGATCGCTTCGGTATCGCTACGTTGTGATGAACGCGACCCATCTTAAAAAAAATATTCTACGTCATGCACCCGAAAATTAGTGTTTTTCAGGTCTCACCAAGCTTCCAGGGCGAGCCGTAGGCGAGTCTCGACCTGAAAAACACTACTTTCCGGTCTTGTAACGTAAATTACTTTTGTCAGTTTTGAACTGCAAACGTGAACAGAAATAAGATACCATAGAGTCAGTTTTTTGTCACTATGATTTGGCGAGATTTGCTGGTAGATAACGAGACTTATCGAGAGGATAAAAATAACAGTGAGAAATTGTACACATGGAGACAAAAAAACAATAAATCTCAATAACCAAGCATCTATAAAACTTGGAATCTCACGTGAGGTACAAACAGAAATTTCAATGTCACATTTTAGTAGTCCATTTACTACAATATCAATTTTATAATTATCACACTGGATGTGAAATTACATTGCAATTAACAATTTTATCAGAATTCATTCATACAAACATTCCAAAATATGATGAAAAATTAGATAGAAAAGAATTTAATTAATTTACATACGTAACACACATCCTCATAAATGAACAAACATTTTTATTAACAACAATTAATGAAAATATTAATGACATAAATTAGCACTCTGACAACATGAGCTTTGTGTAGTTTTCAGTCTTCGCGAAGTGGTCATTGGAAACATATCGTTTTTCGAAACAGTTTTCCGCGATTGTGTTGTTTTAGAACCGTATATTTGGTAAGAATTTGAAATAGTTAATTATGCAACCAGCTTTATCATCACCTTAAACACTAATTGCACATAATATGATTTCTATAACCATAAATGTGATAAAATAGAAAAGAAAATGTCTGTTTCTTTTGAAGACAATAATAATAAAAAAGACTTAAGTAATGTCGTTTCTTCCTAAGATAGGTGTTAAAGTTAAATCTACTTATTTTCTGTTTCTCTCTCAACTAACTCTTTTATTGATTGTCCCAAGTTTATTTATTAAAATTACTTTGTAGTTCTGTGCTTGACCTGCGTTTGTTTATTGGAGATGTTAATAAAGAATCCAAAACCGAGATTTTGCAATGAAGAACGATGAAAATCTGGGATCAAATGTCATCCAATAACTGTATAATAATGTCTGGTTAAAATCGCTTTTTTTATCTACACACAAAAAGTGTTATTTTGAAAAATATATATTTTATCATTCGTTATAATTAAAAAGTATCAAGTTTTATCATAATTTACAATTAAACATACAATGAAAGGTATTAAATTTCGGTTTTTAAAACCCAGTATTGAACTGTTCTAGTACAGCATTGATACAACATTGGTACGACTTGAAATATTGAGCGCTCCAATTTGAAATAAATTTAGAAAATAATATAGTTTAGGTACATATTAGTTTGTCATAGGAATTTGTTTGTTGAGATAAAAAGAATAATTACCCTGACGAAATCCTCTCCTATAGAGAATTACATAATTTTAGTTTTCGAAATATTAACTGTTAAACCATTTAATGTAGACCCTTTCAAAATTTTGAGAAAATTCATCACCTTTTAGAAGGATTTAAAAAAAACTGGGAATTATTTGTATGTATGTAATTATGTACAGTGCTATTCAAAAGTCCCCTCCCCTCGTATCTTTTGAACGGCTACACTTACATTAATAAAATTTGGAGGGTGAAAATAAAGTGTTCTAAACTTCCCTACGAATGGTAACAGGTGACGTAATAGTAATAGATGACGTCACAAAGCCACTCTGGCCAAAAATTTTAAATAGGACCTTATGGCAAGAGATATCTCGTTTGAAAGGCATTGACATTGGCTACATAGCCATATTAATTTTGTTTGGGTTTAAACTAATTTTGACGGATAAATTAAATAAATACCAAAATTATTGAAATTATTTTTTTAAATTTAATTAATCAAATATCAACAATGGATTCTTATAGCAAGTGTTCGAAATGTGGTCTGTCTACTTCCTGACAGTAATACATCCTATTAAAAACTCTTGTCGTACTCGTTTCGAATGTGTCTGAAATTGCATTGTATTCTTCAATAATTCTTTCTTTCAAAACGCCAATGTTATCTGGTGCCGTAGTATAAACATTGGATTTCAAGTACCTCCATAGAAAAAAATCTAATGGTGTCAGATCTGGTGACCGTGGTGGCCATTCTATAGGACCTCGCCGACCGATCCATCTATCTCGATATTCTTCATCCAGGTAACGTCTTACTGCACCATAATAATGTGTAGGAGCACCATCTTCTTGAAATGTTATTTCCAGATGGCCGAATTCATCTGGATTATCTTCCAGAATTTCAAGAATTAACGACACAATTGCATTTTGTCACATCTCCAGATACACTTCACCGCTTAAATTTGAATTTAGGAAGACAGGACCAACTATGTGGTTTCCCAAAATACCTGCCCAAACATTGACTTTTTCTGGAAATTGGGTATGTTGTTCACGAAAGGTGTGAGGATTTGTGTAACTCCAATACCTTACATTTTGTGTATTCACATTCTTATTGAGGCAAAAAGTACTTTCGTCACTAAAACAAATTGTTTTTGTGTAATGTGGGTTTTGACTAATTTTATTTGTCATACATTCACAGAATTCGAGTCTTCTGACGGGGTCGTCATCCGAAAGGTGGTGCACCATTTTTAACTTGTATGGATGAAATTTATTTTTAGCCAACACTCTCTGTAATGTACTTTTACTTACTTCACAGATGGACGCAACTTTAGTTGAAGAGAAAGTAGGGCTTACTACCATTTCAGCAACTATATAAATTTTTTTATCATCACTAAATGTTGGTCGACCAGATCGTTTGGCATCTTGAATACTACCTGTTGCTTCAAACTTGTGAAGAAGCTCCCTCAAATAAGTTCTCGAGATAGGGCGATCTGGGTATCTCTCATTAAATAAACGTTCCGCTTCAGGGAGATTCTTTCTATATTCACCAATTATTAAGATAGCTGCTACTTTGTCGGCTTGAGTACGTACCATTTTGCCTATGTAAACTCTTAAACGTCCCGTTAAACAATAATAAAATCAAATATTTAAGCTATTTAGAAAAACTTTGCAAAGCAACAAATACTATTAAATTAAAAACGTCAATTTTTTTTACAACTAACCAGAGGCGGACTGAAAAATCTTCAATATTTAAATGTGAAATAATAATTTTGGTATTTATTTAATTTATCCGTCAAAATTAGTTTAAGCCCAAACAAAATTGATATGGCTATGTAGCCGATGTCAATGCCTTTCAAAAGAGATATCACTTGCCATAAGGTCCTATTTAAAATTATTGGCCAGAGTGGCACTGTGACGTCATCTATTACTATTACGTCACCTGTTACCATTCGTAGAGAAGTTTACAACACGTTATTTTCACCCTCCAAATTTTATTAATGAAGTGTAGCCGTTCAAAAGAGACGAGGGGGGGATGGGACTTTTGAATAGCACTGTATATTGGGGTGTTATTCACTGAAAGATCTATTGTGCCCCCTTTTTCTACCTCTTGAGACCTATTTCCCGAAGGAATTTTAAAATATCAGATCTTGATCGAGGTAGGTATGTATTTTGGGGTGACATTCACTGAGACCCAAAAGATCTACTGTGCCCCCTTACTTCTACTTAGTTTCTGAGGAGAGTCTCAGCTCCTTTGGTCCTATTTCTCGGAGGAATTTTAGGATATCTGCAGGCTTCATCTTAGGTAAATGTTTCTCTTCTATCCAGTAATCTCCCAGGAGCTGTACCCTAGGATTCTGTGGACGGAGGCTTCTTTTTCAATTCCACGAAATCTACACCGATACCACAGAATCTACATGCGACAATGTGACTCGTTAGGACAGTTTTAGAGCAGTTTTTTTCTGGCACTCCTTTGTTCTAAAATATCTTCGATTATATAAACTCCACTAGATCTTTCCAATGGTCAGATCTTCTCATTTTTTTCGGCTTCTCCTATTTCTTCCAATATCACATTGGAACTAATACCGCAAAGAGATTTCAGCTTCAATTATTGCTGGGAACTATTCAAAGACTTGTAGGTCTACCGCCAGAAACGTAGTTGAATCTTCAAAATATTTTCCATGAATTCAATTCGTCATAAGCTCGTTATGGCAAAGCCTGATGTGTATAAGCTAACCCCGGGTTGTCGAAAAAGAAAACAACATGAATTCCAAATGCCCGGAGACAGATGAAGATTATGTTATGAAAAAATTAACAATTGTAGAACCAACTTCTAATAAGATACTTTGGAATTGGAACTGGTGAAACCAAATTGTTGTTGTCTATTATTATTCACTTCTCCACTTCCTTTTTCCCTTTGGAAGTTTGGATATCACTTTTCACTCCATGAAAACTTAAATGGCTGCCATTTTTCTTTTATTAAAACGTCCAAGCGTTAAAACGATAGCTCAATCCTCAATCCCTCCCTAAGATGGGAACTTTGAGTCCTTGTAGACCATAACGGAGCGTGAAGATCTCGCAATGGTTTGTAAATGTATCGTCTACTTCTTCAATTGCTATATCGTTTACCATGCTTTTTAACCTTAAAAATCGGAACGTTTAACCAGTACCAATTTTTAACGTTATATGAACTAGCATTAAAGATTGCGTTCATTCTCCAACACCTCGACTAATAACATTCATTTAAAGTGCTACTTGTGCGCTGAACATATTATCTCAAGGCCCACTATTTATCTATCCATCACATTGCGCCGATATCCGTCTTGGCGATTTTTTTTCCTCCCATTCTGACTGTAATAGCTAGTCTTTCAATGATTTTGCAACCCGCCTTCAAACCGAGTCGGTAACCGGCCAGACAACGCACATTCGAAATTTAATTTGTCGCGGTTACAGCTCACATGTTTTTTTGTTACCACCAATATCCAGTCGGTGAATTATAATTGTTTCATTAAACTATATAAAAAAAAAGGTGATAAAATGTCTTTGAGCTTAAATGACAGAAGTGTATGCGATTATTTTTGTTATCGGCGTTGATATATTTCGGAAAAAGTTTCTTTGTTATTAATTTATTTCGGTCAATTTCAATTTGGAGTTCAAATTTAGTGGCAACGGTGTAGTGACGGTTAGTAGGTCATTGGTAAGTTGGTAAACAAGTTACATTC
This sequence comes from Galerucella tenella, assembly GCA_910591685.1. NCBI lineage: Eukaryota > Metazoa > Arthropoda > Insecta > Coleoptera > Chrysomelidae > Galerucella > Galerucella tenella. Next base: position 53,759 of record CAJUYH010003178.1, on the reverse strand, counting down.
CCGCCAAAAAAGCATGGTTATACAATGTTATCACTATAGATTGTTTATTTCTTCTTGTTGGGAGATTTAGAATGGATTTGTTAGGTGTTAAAATGTTTCGATTTATATAAGAGACTAATAAATTAAAAAATGATATTATTGTCAAAAAAATTCCCATCTGTTGATATATAATTATTAAAATATATGCAATAATCATCATTGTTTACTGAAGTGAAGGTTATCAGTGGTCAATAACAGATATTTTTATAATTGATAGTTGAAAGCGGTTTAATTCATATATGTTTTGTGACTTCATTCTGAGGATATCGAAATAATTATTAATTTATTTATTAGATAGTGGAATTAATTATTCATTTATTATAAATTAATATGAGTAGATTCCACAAAGTAAGAGTCCAAAAAGTAAATTCAAAAAAATGTTTATTACATTATTAGTGTGAAAAGTGACCTATTTCACACGAGTGGAATAATATCACATTGCACATTATACATAAATAAATATATTTTCTGATTTAGTTAATTAGAAAACTTTATAATTAATTGGATAAGTGTATAAAATAGTAATTGTTTATTGGAAAAAAAACAAAAATCAACAATTGTAATTGTTGAAATTTAAATTGAAGTTATTATTAATTGCAATAAGGCTTTGGAGATATTTGCCTTCGTTATTTGTGCCTCTACATTGCTTTCTGGAAGAAGTGAGTTATAATTTGAAGTACAACTGCTAGTGTGGGTAGAAATTTTTGTATATTTTTAACTCTCCAGTTATACCTAACCATTGGTAGCACAATTTGGTTAAATATTGATATGAATATAAATTTTAAGTTAAAAATAAGCAATATTTTTCCCCTTAGTTAATATTCATGTTAAACATGTGTCAGTTTCAACATTTTCCTGAAAGTGTTAATATTAAAAATAATAAAATTAAATAAAAAACTACAAAACGAAACAACTACAGATATACAATTATTAGACAGGCCTCGTACAACATTGTCTCAAACATACTTTTGAAGATTAAAAAGAAGTATTTTTATTTGTCAACGAAAAAAAATAAAAACATTTTGGTTAATCGCAAATGTCTGCTCACATTCTAGTCAAACGACATGTTGTGTGCATATTATCGAGAAGATTTTTTCTCATTCTTAGAACCTGTTGATGTCAAATACTAAACTATTGTGATGAAATGATATTATTGTTATTTCCAACACTATAAATATGCATAATTGTAACATAAAAATTTACAATACCTAATGCAAATGGTAGTCAACTTGTTGTATAATTAAAATGAGGTGAAATAAAAAATAATAGGTTCAAGAAACACATGAATATTTATCTTTCCATTACAATTTTCACTTATCTTGGCATTTTAGATAAATTAAACATATACGTTTACCGCGAACAATCCATATTACATCAACCAGCTTATATGAAATATACAAATACACATAAACTATTGACATTAAACATTTATTTATATTTATCACTTGCTGACAATCTGTCAAAGTAAAATAATTTTAAAAATATAACTAAAAGTTTCTTCAAACATTAAATTTTCTTATCTCCGCACAATAAATAGTGACCTTGAGGAAGTGTTAAGCACGTTTGATATGAACCAACTTGATTCCTTGACATTTTTTCCTGATTATCTTTTTTCTTTCTTCACATTTTATCAGCACTAAATACTATTCAATACCTACGCAATGCTCTCAAGTTTTTTGGGAGTCGACCTATACTACTGGTCGTGTTTGTCTTCGAGTTCATGCCCATTTCCAGCATGAGCATATCTCTTCAGGCGCTCATTCAACATGATATCTTAAATCATTTTATTCCTAAATTAAGAATTACTTTACTTCGATTACCTATGATGCTTGTTTTTCAGATTCTTTTTTAAACTATAATTTATTTTCTACTTTTGAGTTCGACTTTCAATAAGCTTTGTTTTTTTAGTTTAATTAAATCTGTTCGTTTAAAGTGGTTCAAAAACAAGTTCAAAAGAGCCGGTTACAAACATACAAATACTCGTAGGTATACAACTATACAAACATACATACATATACACTGTGTTCAGAGCCGGTCTTAGGGTTTGCGGGGCTGTGTGCAAAATTAAATGCGGGGCCAAGAAAAAAAAATTATTTATAGGAGTTCCTGTAAAAAACTGTCAAACGCGAGCTAACTTTCTTACCAAATAGCGTTCATAAAAAATAATAACAGATTTGGAAAAATCGTTGAAAAAAAGTTCTAATGTACTTTCAATTTTCTTAGATTCGCTCTGGTTTAATAAAAAAAATGTATGAATATGTTTAGAAAAGTAGTACACCATTTTCATAACACTTTCGAATAGTGAAAACACCACAGCGGAGAATCGAACCGCGATACTTCACGTTTAACTTTCAAATTTCCCGTGTTTCTACCCGTCTGGATGTCTCCTACATTGTTGAAAGTATTCGAAAGTGGTATGAAAATGGAGTTCAACTTATTTAAACATAGCTATCCATTATTTTCAACCCAATGCAAATTTAAGAGAATTAAGAGTGCATTTGAGCTTATTTTTCAACGACCTTTCCAAATCTGTTATTATTTTTTTTTACGAGCGGGCGGAAAATTGAATTTTCCACTCACATTTTAGTGGCAGCAGAAAATGTGAAAACGGACCTGTTACCAGAAAAATCAAAGAGAAGATACGAAAAAGAATACGAGATCTTTTGCAAATGAAGCGTAAGGAAGGGCATTAATAAGAATAATAATCTAATAAAATATGTTTCTAAATAAACTATAAGCACTTATAATCAGATAAAAATATCTCAACTTTTGATTAGTTCTGTTGACTTTCTTCACGCTCGTAGAAAAACTATTGTACCTAGCACTTGCGGAAAACGCTTTTCCGCACTCGGCAGACTCGTGCGGAAAAATTCATTTTCCGCACTTGTTAGGTAAATAGCTATTTATGAACGCTATTTGGTAAAAAAGCTCGCTTTTGACAGTTTTTTACAGGAATCTCTATGTCGCATCTTATAAATAACACAGTGTATACAGGTGAAGCTAATAAAACCGTGTTAAAAATAATTTAGTAAAATACTTAGAGCTCACAAGAAAGATTATCTATTTAATTCTAGTTTTACTTTTATTCTTCAATTCGAACCGGCTCTTTAACACATTCAAAATTATATAATGAGCAAGAAATTCGGATTTCACGGCGTTTGTAATTTTGTATAATTGGTTGACAAAATTGTACTTATAAAAAAATCTTGTTAGTTATGCTTGGGTATCTAAAATATTTCATTACATCAGTAATTTTTTAATGAATTAACTAATAAATTTTTGTTTAGACACATTAGTTTTGATAAATAAAATGGTTTGTTTTGCTTCCTAAAATGTCCTCTGAATACACGAAATGTGGGTTGATTTTTATCAGATTAAAACGCACCCATCATAAATGGTAATTAATATTGAAATATTATATTGGTCGAGTATATTCGAGCAAACGCCAACCGGTGTAAAACACTTAGGGGCGGGCAAGAGGTAGTTGTATTAAAAAGTTTATAGAATGTGTGATGAAAGATGAAAGTAGGTACAAACGGCTGATAATAGTTCATGTTGGAAAAGAAATGGAGTATATTAAGGACACTCTATTATTATTAAAGCAGGAAGCAAGTCTTGAACTTTTCCCAAATTTACCTGCAAGGATTTTATCCGTTTTTCCTAGACATACAAATATATTTTAGTTTAGTTTCAAGGTATGAACAATAGAGAAATTCCCTAATTCTATCTGTAGAGTAGGGAGGGTGAGTCCACCTTCCCAGGAAGGTGGACAGGTCACTAGGAGACATCTCCTTTATATCGGCAGGCAGGTGTAGGCCAAGACTCACCGAACACACACTCTCTTATTGATGATAACTCCGAACACTCGCATAAGACATGCCTGACAGTTTCATACTCCTGTTCACACATCCTTCATAGAGGTGTGTCCACTAGCCCCATAGTATGGAGGTGTTTCCTTAGTTGACAGTGGCCAGACAGAAATCCTACTGTTAAACGTAGATTTTTCCTGGTCATCGCCAAATATTTCTTTGGAGCCAACTTCCTAGGGTCGCCCAGGGTGATCCTAGCAAGACTGCATCCTTTGATTATATCCCATCTCCTAAGGGATTGAGCATGGTTGTAACGTTTGGCTGGTTCCGCAATTGTCGAAGTCGTTAGGCTGTAGGTGTCACTGGGTCCTAAAATTTTTAGTCCAGCCGCTTCCTTGGCTGAAGAATCGGCAATGCGATTATCTTTACTCCTGTCGTGCCCTTCAACCCACCTCAGGATAATATTGTTATCTGCCGAGGCGTGAGCTAAATCTTGGTGGCACTGTAGTACTAGCCCCGATATAACACGTTGTCTGTTCAAGGCTAATAGGGCTTGTCCACTATCAGTGCAGATTGTTAAGTTTTTGCCTGAAATTCCTTCTCTGGTTAGTTCTTTTGTGCCAATTGAGATACCAGCCAGCTCTGTTCGAACCACGCTGGTATTGTTTCCCATTCCCCACTTAATCCTTGGGTTCAGTGCTCTGGAGTAAACTCCACATCCTGAGCCTTCTTTCATTTTTGAGCCATCTGTATATATGCGCATTGCATTTGCAGCATCTGTGTTTTGTTATATTTGTATTTTTTAGGGTTTATTAAACACAATCCTGAGTTCAATTATTGTATCATTGGTTGCCTGCAGTAGTCTATTATTATTTAAATCAGGAAGCAAGTCTTAAACTTATACAAAATTTACCTGCAAGTATTTTATCTGTTCTTCCCAGAATTACAAATATATTTTAGTTTAGTTACAAGGTATGAACAATAGAGAAATTTCCTAATTCTAATAATAATATTTAAAATTTATAAAACTTCAAAGTTTGAAAGTCGTTTAAAAATCAAAGAATATTTTTGTAATCACTCATATACAAAGTGACATAAAAAATAATAAAATTCTATTTAAACAAATGCCAATACAAATAATAAACGCCTCTCTTACATATATATTATATCGTAAAAATATAAGTATTGTACTTCATGTCCCCTTTTCTATCATATACATAACTATTTTTAGCATTCTTTGAGTCGTACACGCTGGAAAATACATCAAAATTTTTATTCAGTCATCGCATTTATCCTTCACTTTGTTCCGAAGCAGAATAGAAGTTATTTAATATGTATTACATTTACCATTCCCACGAATTCATTAGCATTAATGAAGACATTACTACTGTCAAATACGAGGGCAAGGCGATATCTACTGACCGTTAACCGTAAATTGATCGCTAAATTTTATCCCGAGAAGGTTTTTCCAATTTCTAATGGCGGTTTTATACTAAAAGAACATGACAACTAACTAGTAACTGTAAATATCATTAAATTAACAATAGTAAGTTAAACGAGATGTGGTAAACAATAACTTAACGTATCTCTACTCTAAATTTTTCATATTTCAGTCAATCTTTAGCCAGTCAAAAGCTCTTCTTGAACAAATCGTTTATATTTTATATATAGTTATTTTTTTATAATCACTGTACTTGGCATTTTTTTTAACTGCAATAAATGTATTACAAAAACGTTATTGGAAGCACGATTATTAAAAGTAAATGATATAAGTGACTGACATTTTTCTAATTACTTCTATTGAATAAATAGTCGACATTCATATGAAAAAAAAAATCAATATTTTTATTAGAGAAAGGTGTTTTTAATCCATTACGGTGTACACAATTTTCGTAACAGAAAAATTGGTATGCAAATTTTTGTGTTGTTGACCTTTTACGTTTAAGCGGTTGTAATTTTTTAAGCTACCAGTTCAAGGGAGCGGTGTCATGACATACATTTAGTTAAAGCGGAGTATATTGGAGAAATAGTTTCGATACACTTTGTTTGAAACCAACATCTCAACAGTACCGAGTTGTTTTTGGATTTTTTAACATAAATATTAACTTTTTTCAACATTATTTCTTTGTTGTTTCACCAAACTGAAAAAAATAGTCCCATCCATTTAATCTACTTAAAAAATAGACATAACATAACCTGAATACTATCCTGAGGTGGGTTAAAGGGCACGACAGGAATAAAGGAAATCGCATTACCGATTCTTTAGCCAGGGAAGCGGCTGGACTAAAAATTTTAGATCCCAGTGACACCTACGGCCTAACGACTTCGACAATTGCGGAACTAGTCAAACGTTACACCCATGCTCAATGCCTTAAGAGATGGGATGGAATCAAAGGATGCAGCTTTGCCAGGATCACCCAGGGCGACTCTGGGAAGCTAGCGCCGAAGAAATATTTGGTGATGACCAGGAAAAACCTACGTCTACAGTAGAATTTTTGACTGACCACTGTCAACTAAGGAAACACCTAGCGAGTAAGCAAGTAGCGAAAGAACTGCTCTCAATGAGCAGGAACAAACTACGCAACATTACGGGGCTACTTACGGGACACTTTCCCACAAAGGAGCACCTAAACAAAATAGGGCTGTACAACGGAGACCTCATATGCAGAAGATGCAAAAAGGATAACCGAAACAGCTCTGCATATAGTATGCAACTGTGAGTCGCTGGACCACAGAAGGCAGAAACTGTATGGCAGAACCCAAATGACTCCAGAAGACTTCTACAACCAATCAGCAAAGAACCTGTATGAGTTATTACAGGAAACGGATTGGCTGGATAGGTTGTAGTCAGAACACAATCCACAATAAGCCCAGGAGGCTGAAGTGGTACCGGTGAAGGGACGGCTCCTGAGAAAACTCCATACTCTGGGGCTAGTAGACACACCTCTATGCAGGATGTGTGAGCAGGAAGATGAAGCTGTCAGGCATGTCTTATGCGAGTGTCCGGAGTTATCGTCAATAAGAGAGTGTGTGTGAGGTGAGTCTTGGCCTACACTGCCGATATAATGGAGGTGTCTCCTAGTGACCCGTCCACCTTCCTGGGAAGGACAGGATGGACGATGACTCTACTCTAGCCATACTAATTACTCCACACAAAATAGTTTTAATTAGATAAAATACAATTTGCATTCACATAATTACGGCAAAAATATTAAAAATATCATCATTATTTTCTTTTTATTTATTTATTTTCTGTTTCAGAAATCGACAGCTCCAGCCATGGCTCCCCACCATCATAACTTCGAGATAATCGAAGTAGAGGACGACGGAAGACCAAAAAACAAAGTAAAATCATGTTTGCGGCAAAACGGATTGACAATCGCCACCATGATGGGTGTGATTCTCGGTGCCGTGTTGGGTGTAATTTTAAGGTACTCCAGAGACTCTTGGTCGAAACGGGAGATTATGTATATTGGATTTGCAGGACAGATATTTTTAAGGATGTTAAAAGCTCTAATTATACCGTTGATTATGTCTTCATTAATATCAGCCATAGCTAGTTTAGATTTATCTCTTTCGAGGAAAATAGCAGCAAGGGCTGTTGCATATTACTTAACAACCACATTCGCTGCCGTAGTGTTAGGTATGGTCGTAGTGATGACCATAAGACCTGGAGTAGGACACGCCGACGAGGCTAGTGGAGGCAAAACATTGAAACGAAATGTTACCACTGAGGATACTTTACTAGATTTAGTACGGTAAGTACCTTTTAACTATTTATGTAATTAGAATACTCCAATTGATGGTTTTACAAACATCCATCTTAAGGTGGATCTACCGGCGTGTATCGAAAAAAGCCCAGCCAAGTGCGAGTCGGACTCACACACGAAGAGTTCCGTACTATTACCTACAATATAACTCAATATTCGGTGAATAGGGCATGTCCACGTGACATCACAAACTATTTTGACAAAAGCCCGGTGGTAAAACAATAAACAAAGCGTTCAGAACACGTGGTACTTAATAGTGAGGTTATGCTGATTTATGATGATAGAGATCGTGTTTAGTTTAGTTGGTTTTGCTTCAGTGTACTTTTAAAGTTATTTTAATTGTTGAGCTTGCATATATTTAATAATTTGTATATAATATAGGTTAATAGTTGTTTGTTGTTTGATAATTTTTCAATTTTTCATCGTGTCTATTGTTCATTGTTTTACCACAGGGGTATTGTCAACTATCGTGGACATGCCCTATAACAAAATTAATAGTTCAGTCAGTCAAGACAATCAATTGATTATAATTCCAAAAGTTTTCAAATTTTGACGTAAGGTCGGGAATGGTATAAAAACAAACTATGAAATTTTGCAACCTGTTCCGAAGTCCGGAACATTGTTAAAATTGCAATTAAATTAATTTTTGCTGTATGGTCGTGAGAAAAATTCCAAAAGTTCTGCAAACTTGGGGAAGTTTTCGATATAATATTTAGGGCCAGTTGTATGTAACGTAGTTAACCAATTGATCAACTGAACCAGGTTCACATGTTGACCATAGTCAAATCAATCAATCGTTGTACGAAAGATGTTCGTGTTGTGATCAGTTGAACCACAGTCAAATTAATATTTTTATGTTGGTTATCCGAATCTCTAGTAACATTCGATAATTTTATCAATATTGTTGGTACTAACTTGAAAAATCGTCACAGTTTTCGTATACTGTGAAATCGTTAATCAATGACAGTCAATGATCAAAAGCGTGCTTGGCGTTAAATATCATTTTGTGTGTTCTCTTGGAAGTGAAAAGATGGCAGATAAAGAAAACAAGCGTATAGGTACTCCAAATTTCAGTGCATTTGAAGAATCGACGCTGATTTCTCTAGTTGCTAAATATAAAAACGTTATAGAGTGTAAGAAAACGGATGCAGAAAGTTCTCGACATAAGAAAAATTTGTGGCTTCAGTTGGCTGAAGAATTTAATTTTATCCGTGCAACTACACACCCAACATGTGACGTGCTGTTAAATGAATATAGTAATATTAAAAAAGAGTCAAGAAAAAGTATGCTGACGAAAAATGTTATGCTCAAGGCACTGGCGGTGGTCCATATAAAAAAATTAAATTGCAGTGCCTTTTGATATTCTGAATCTATCAAAAAACTCATTTTCCGTCCACTCTTCAAAATGATTTTTTCTTGCTCGAAATATGCGATCGTTTCTCCCTAAACCTAAAACCTAGCATAAAATCTCAATAAGGTATAAAAGTCGTATACAAATAAGTAAATAAACCTTCTTCTACTCCTCTTATCATTTCTAGAAAATCCTCATCATCCGTTAACTCTTCAAAATAATCCACGTTTTCCATTGTAAACAATAAAAAGTTGTAAAATTATAGTATATGACAGTCAATTATAAGATATGTCACATCAGAATTTGACGTTTATTCCATGATCTTTAGTTAAACCACAATTTTTGGTGGTTCAGTGAATTGCATAGTTAACTCATGAGTTACCAAAATAATCCTTGACTACGTTTCGTACAACACTCTAATAGCTGTGATCATGGGTTAACCATAGACATTAGGTTAACTATGCTTCATACAACTGGCCCTTAATATCACGTATTAAATTTGCAACCAATCTAAGTGTACGGAACATTTTTTGTTATTAAAAATTAATGTTTTTTTTTATTAAACTGAAGGAAAACGTTCCAAAAGTTCTGCAAATTTGACAGATCTATCGGAAAAATATACCAAACGACTGTACAAATTTGCAACTTTTTACGTTGACCGGAACATGTTTATTTATAATTTTTTTTAATTCGTGGTCATTTTTTCGAGCAAGGCGGTCTCGGAATAATTACAAAAGTTTTGAAACTTGGTTGCAAACTTTGAAAACATCTATTCTGATGCATTTACAAATTTGCAACCTCATACGCGATCCGGAACTTTTGCAATTTTCTTGATGGTGAAAAAATTATAAGATTACATTTTTGCAAATTGCATAAAGTTCCGGATCGCGTATGAGGTTGCAAATTTGTAAATGCTTCAGAATAGATGTTTTCAAAGTTTGCAACCAAGTTTCAAAACTTTTGTAATTATTCCGAGACCGCCTTGCTCGAAAAAATGACACGAATTTTAAAAAATTATAAATAAACATGTTCCGGTCAACGTAAAAGGTTGCAAATTTATACAATCGTTCGGTACATTTTTCCGATAGATCTGTCAAATTTGCAGAACTTTTGGAACGTTTTCCTTCAGTTTGATAAAAAAAAACATTAATGTTTAATAACAAAAAATGTTCCGTACACTTAGAATGGTTGCAAATTTAATACGTGATATGAAATATTATATCGAAAACTTCCCCAAGTTTGCAGAACTTGGGGATTTTTTTCACGACCATACAGCAAAAATTAATTTAATTGCAATTTTAACAATGTTCCGGACTTCGGACAAGGTTGCAAAATGAGATTTATTGTCGTCTCAATGTACCATTCACTTGACCGAAGTTTGAAAACTTTTGAAATTATAGTTAAATTTTCGATTTCGAATGTCAATAATGACTGGATTATAAGCCGAATACTGCTTTCGCTATTTCCACATAGATGGCGACAGGATACTGTTTTAAAAATCACGTTTGTTGTATGGGAGCCCCCTTAAATATCTGCTAATTCTGCTAACCGAGAGATAGGAGACGTGGTTATATAGAGAATGGAGATATGGTATTCATGAACGTCAATCTCCCAGATGCTCCTACTGAGTAAATGGAAGGGATCAGGGTCAGGAAACACGGAATAGTTTGACAGTTTTGTTAACTTATTTTTTCTACTAACGTGCGGAAAGTGAATCTTTTCCGCACTAAAAAGCGTGCGGAAAGAGTCACTTTTCCGCACTAGTGCGGAAAGTAAATTTATTGACATTTGAGGAATATACTGACATTTGAATATTCAAAATATGTATTTTGTATATCCAAGTTTACCAAATGACTGAAAATTAAGAAATTTATTAGAATTCTGCTATAATTTTCAATAAAGAGGAACGCGTACGCTTCAATAATTTTTCAACGAACAGAGACTTGGGTGTACATATGCGTATACACACTGGTGAAAAACCATTTGAATGTGAAATGTGAATCTGCAATAGCGTGCGGAAAAGTATCACTTTCTGCACTAGTTAGGTAAACTACTATAACGTTCTAGACCATTAACCTCACTTTTTTATACTCTCTAAGAAATAATGGTAAATGTCCAAACATCGGTATATTATCGTATAATAATTATTATCACTTTAACGCTGGGTTGTTGTTTTATTATAACATAACAATAATTATAATAGAGCGTTTCCAAGTGAGGTCATCTCTCGGCATCTTGTCAACTGATCACGGACAACCTTCAGAAAGATGGATTTTTTATTTATTTAAATATATTTAATTGGTTTTAGTAAACTTGTGCATTAGTGTGCATTAGTTGGAAACTTACAGATATAATAATTTATAAGTGTGAAAAAGCAATTGTTAAGAATGTTATGGTGTTGTATTATTCGCTTTGAGATTATATTAGAATTCAGTGTGAAGGTTGTTCGGTGACAGAAATTCGTCGCGATGACGTACTTGGATAAGGTTAATTGTAAATAATTAAAAATTCCAAATTAAAAACACACAATAGGTTCAAATACGCACATTGTATTTTATGATTGTTTAAGAAATTCGCTGTGACTTAGTTTCCTGTTTCATGCTCCCTCTTTGATGTTCCAGAATACGTGATAATGATTTTGGGAGAACAGCAATAGAATAGAATATAGGAACGCACATAGAGATACTACATATAGAGGCAAGAAGTCAGCTCGGAACCCGTCATCCTGTAAGAGAGAGATAGAAAGTCCTGGTGTAGTGTAACTAATGTTAATGTGATGACCTTGAATTGTATTACAAATTTTATGCAGGTTAATTTTAATCCACTATATTAATTTGAATTACATTTGAAAAGCATTATTTCTCAATATTCGAATTTATAAAGAAATTTTATGCACGCCATTTGGGCGGCTTTTCCCTTCAAAGGGATTAAAAATATGGGTCATCACATTAACAATAGTTACACTATACGGATTTTCATAAATGGCGCGCACGCCATAGACACAGACAAATAAACCTCTGATCCTCTGTATCTTCCTCTCTTACCGGAGTTAAGACGGATATTCCCACTTACATAATGGCCTATGGCTTGTTGCCTTTAGGTTTGTTCTCACAGAAAATCTCTGAGAAGTAATAAACAGTTTTCAAACCAATCAGAAATTTTTGTGAGAACGCTTTAGGGTCTTTGCGCCGAATCCGAATTTTCAAAGACTGTCTGTTATGCTTGTGAGAACAAAGCTTATATCTGTAGTATCTCTATGGACACGCATTACAAAAGATAAACAAATCCACCTCAAAAGTGGCAGATACTTGATATCAAAAACGTTGTATTTGTACCCCAAGTTCTGTGGTTCATGAAATAAATAGGGGGAGAGACTTTAGACGGGCATTGTATATGTTAAAAATAATAATGTTTCATATTTCAAAAGTAGCTTTATAATAAAAGCTAATTATGTTAGTAGAAACACATTTGTCAATTAATTTAAAATCGATAAGATGATGTATGATCTGTTTTTCGTAAATATTGATTATGAAATTGGTTGCACAAAAATGTAAACATAAATATCCTTGAAAATAGTTCAATATTTTTCATTATATAATATAAAGACAGACTGGGAAAATTACAATATTACAACAACTTATTTATAATTTTATATGACGTATCAGATCTTTAGTAAAAACCATCTGCAATTAAAATAAAAAACCTTCAATTTTAACAAGTTAATATATATCTACTCATGAGTGTCCAAATTTGTCTATTTGAATACTTAGCAGTAAGTGTATTATTAATTTATGGTTTGAATTTTTAGAAACATGTTCCCTCCTAATATGGTGGAAGCTACTATATTCCAAGTAAGTATTAATTAAACAATCAAATATTCTATATATTATATAATTTAAGAAGAAATATTTGTCAAGTGTTTGTATTATTATACAGTGTAGAAACCGCTTATGGAATAAAATTCTTTATGTCAATATATTAGAAAATTATAAAAAATGCCCAGACACGTCAACTTTTGAATTGAGTTGTGCGTTATGTGAACATAAATTTAAATCTACAGGGTGATTCACGCAAGTATGCCATAGTCGGTGTTGTTTTTTTTAATGAAACACCCTGTATATTTGCATATTTTTGAAATCCTCTTAATGAACCGATTCCAATAAACTAAATAATGTATGGTCAATTATGAATTATACAGGGTGAAATTTTAAAATTAATGATTTATTACACTTGAAATATTAGTACTTTTTTAAATTAGCTAAATATGGATTTATCAAAAATCTAAACTAACTAATTATTAGACGTATTTGTATATTAAACAAAACCTGCTACGCCCATGAATTTTATCATAAATACCTAAAAATTGCCTAAAAACGCCAATAATTAGACAAAATCGGTAAATAATGTGGATTGTTTTAAATCGCTAAATAATGTGGATTGTTTTCTATTCTGTCAGTTGTTGATGTGTTTACAGTTTATACTGAAAAAGTAAAATCTTTGTCAAACACTCTTTCCTTGTCGACATAACAATGAAATATTTAACTGAGACTCACCGAATTGAGATTTTAATGATGATCGCGTACGGGGATAACTGCAGAAGTCAAGTTGAAGTGGCAAACTTATTTAATCACAGGTTTCCCGAATTGCCTAATATTTCACAAAGTACTGTGTCTAAAATTCATGCACAATTCAGAGAACTTGGACATGTCAAACCATTGAAAAAAAACCACACTTCGTTGAAGATGATGTGAAAGTGGATATTTTGTTAAGTGTCGAAGAGAATCCAACTTCAAGTACACGTCAAATTGCCCGTGAAAATAATGTTAGTCATACAACTGTTCTAAGATGTCTTCATAACGAAAAACTTTATCCCTACAAATTAACTTTTGTGCAGGAGTTAACAGAAGACGATTCAGATCGTAGAATGGATTTCTGCGAAAGATTGATGAATAAGCTGAACAGAAATGAGATAGCTCTTGGTACCATTCTTTTTTCTGACGAATCAACATTCACATTGAATGGAGAGGTAAACCGACAGAACTGTAGATATTGGTCAGCAGAGAATCCTAATTGGATGCGTGAGACACATACTCAGTACCCTCAAAAGGTGAACGTTTGAGCCGGAATCATAGGCGACCATATTATTGGTCCTATATTTATAGATGGAAATTTGAATGCTGAAAAATATTTAAATATGCTTAGAAATGAAGTTATTCCTGCGTTGGCAAACTTATATCCCAACGCAATAGATCCTAGCTTACCGAATAAAAATGTTTGGTTCCAGCAAGACCCCAACCCCCCATTATGCTTTAATGGTAAGAACTTATTTAGATAAAATCTTCCCCAATAAATGGATTGGACGAAAAGGTACTATTGAGTGGCCAGCTAGATCGCCAGACCTTACGCCGTTAAATATTTTTCTGTGGGGTTATCTCAAGAACAAAGTATATGCAACACAACCAAATAGCATTGTAGACCTCAAAGACAGGATAACTACAGAAATACGGAATATTTCACCTTAAACTTTAAGCAAAGTTAAGGAGGAGTTCTATAGGAGACTTGTGCTATTGCCAACAACTAGGTGGAGAACATTTTGAGCATTCATTTTAATGTATTAAAATCAAATACATCAGGTATTTTATGTATGTGTTTAATAACTGTAAAACTAAAAATTTCACCCTGTATAATTCATAATCGACCATACATTATTTAGTTTGTTGGAATCGGTTCATCAAGAGGATTTCAAAAATATGCAAATATATACAGGGTGTTTTATTAAAAAAAACAACACCGACTATGGCATACCTACTTGCGTGAATGACCCTGTACATTCTCATTTATGTTTACATAACGCACAACTCAATTCAAAAGTTGACGTGTTTCGGCATTTTTTATAATTTTCTAAAATAATGACATAAATAATTTTATTCCATAAGTGGTTTCCACACTGGTATAATAATAATAATTTTATTCATCATATAAAAAAATTATTAAATAAGATACAATCAGAAAAGGATGCACCTAAAAAATATATCTAAAAATAACCTGCATGTCTACAATAAAATAATAATAAAATATAATTATATAAATATGATTTTCTGATACCATAATTAAAAATATACAGATATAAAGTACTTTCTAAATTATTCTCCTGACAAACTAGTAGAATAATAGCTTGCATTTTTGCATTATTCTTGCCGTTTTTGTTATCTATGTTGTTATCTATTTATTGTTTATTTTGATATTTTGCTATGGTCCTCCGTTATTTTTTACTTATGATTGAAGTTATTGCAAATATCCCAAATTTTTACTTATAAATGACCTGAGGGCCGTGAGAAACTTACTTACAACCCCTCGGGTCGTATTCGCTGTTACCTATTATTTATTTAAAATAATAAGGCAAGATAAATTGCAACGGCGACTCAATGTGGAGAGCACTTCAGGTGTGAATTTGGAGACCAAACTAATATCAATTCAGGGAGTAGTCTTACCGGTTCGCGGATAATCCTACTTTATTTAAGTTATTGAAGTTATATTGAAGTTAATGAGATAATAAATGAAGTTAAGAAACGAAATGAATTTAATAAGTTAATAAATCAAGTTAAGAAATGTTATTAAAGTTAATCAAGAAAGGTAAGTGGGCGCCACCCTGAATAATATTAGTCGACTTGTTTTTCACCTCACCACTCTCTATCAACAAACCTTGAAATGTTGGAAGGAAAGGAATATGAACAACGTTTTTAAATTTACAAGTTGTATAATGACTAAAAATATCACAGTAAAATATAAAAAGAAAATGTTGGTTTTGTGTGTTGAAGCACGTTGTTTTTAAATTGGTTTACTTGTTACTTTCCTTAATTTTCCACGTGTCTGAGATGGAAACTACTCCGTCCGGAATTGGCAGGTACAGGTCTCAGGTACAAAGTTCAGGTACAACTTCCAGGTACAAAGTCTCAGGTACGTCTCAGGTACTAACTTCCAGGTACGAAATCTCAGGTACTAAGTAAGTGCATTCACATTGAATGCACTTTAGAAAAGTAAAGTTTGAGGTAAATCTCTCAAAATAAATTTAAAATTCAACCTAACTAATTGTTTCATGGTTCACAGGAGAAAAAGAGCTTATTCTCACTACTAGCTATTAAATTGTTGAACTATGCGATGAGCAATCGACATACGTTACATATTTCTTTCCTGTTCACATGCTCCGCTTCGAGAAAGAGTTTACATATTAATAGTGTGTTCTTAATTTCTATCTCTCTATAAGAAAGAAGAATTGAAATATTTGACCAATATCAGTGTATACTGATCCTCACCAACGGAGATTATCCGTCGCACATTAAATGTAAAAATTTTGCCTTTTAGCGGTGATCGGTGCTACAGGTTTTCGACGAGAATCACATGTTGATAAGGAAAAAGGACTGGCTACTCGCCGTCCGGTAGATATTTAAATATTCCAATGATAGTGGTCAAATATAACGTTACATCGCTACCTACTTCTATATTGTGGAATTAATAAAAAAGACCCATCGATTTTTTTATTGGACTTTTTGGTTACCACACTGTGTATCCCTTCAAACATTCATTTTTGTTTACTTGATATCACATATTGTAAAAGACCATTTTCAAAATAATAAATTTAAAAAATGTTACCATTATTATAACGAGCAAACAATTTTGGTGCTGGGGTTGTCCACCGTTGAAGACTACTGATAGTATTTTTATTTTAAAGCTCCTCTGTCTAAGAAAATAATATTTTCACATCACTTTGATGCCATTTTTTCTCCCAATGTAAAATGTAAACAATAATTCACTGGAAAGATGTAAAGATCGAACTAAACGACACTGTATTATAAAAGTTTTACTCGTTTTTATTTATGTTTTCAACTCAGTTAATCTCCTTTTTAATCAATTATTCAGCGTTTCGAAAGATATTAAATACAATCGAAATAACGTAAATATTAATATTTAACCAGCATGAAAGATCAACCTAGATCGGCTGCAACCTTGAGAAGGATATAAAGAATTATGCAACTATAGACGGTTGCGAATGCACTTGAAATAATTTACATCAACAAATAAATATTCTGAACTCAAGCACGGGAACCCTCAGGTACGAAGCCCTAACGTAACCTCTGCGCTACGGATGGTTCCACACATCAAAAGTTCTGTTCGGTATTTTAGGCTACAATCAACCTCAATAGGGGACTTCGGTCCAAGTTGCCAGCCCAAAAAATTTCACATTTTTCTACCACTGGGGAAAGAAAATTTCCGGACGATTTTGTCATGTAGAGGTTCGTATTATTTATAAATATCCGTAAACGGAGCCTCGACTCTTCAAATTAGATCAAATTAGATATATATCGATATTTGTAAAAGTCATATCTGATTGGCTGAAAGTTGTGTTGGAGCACCTGATTTCACGTCAATAATGGTAGCGTTCAACTGTTGATTGAGCGCTCACTGAGTAACGAATGGTTGACGTATGTCTTCTGAACGATCATTTTTTGGAAAGTATAGAAGATCATAGATAATCTTTAATATATGTATATCATAGATTTACAGATTATATAATAATACGTAGAATACTCACATATAATCAAATAAATAAATACAAAACATTTTTCCATCATTTGTGAACATTTTTCGTATCTGTTATGCTGTATGATACATAATTATACGTATAAATCAGTTCATATTTATAAATCATCACTCATGTTGTAATACTTATTTATTTCACTAATACCTTTACTAAGTATAATCTTTATTTACTAATAATAAAACCATAGACAATCTTTATAAAAATATCACAATCTGCATCGTTTTGTGCTCACTGAGCGCAATTTGAAACCACTCAGGAAAATGGCTTCGCTCACTAATCAAAGTGCGTTCACAGAATTTTCACTCAACGGTTCTGCAACAGTTGTGTTTTCTGAACGCAATCCCTAAAGATGGATAGCGTATTGGTGACATTCTGGTGACATTATTGACGTGAAATCAGGTGCTCCAACACAACTTTCAGCCAATCAGATATGACTTTTACAAATTTCGATACTTGCATCAAATTATCTAATTTGAGGCTCCGTTTACGGATATTTATAAATAATACGAACCTTTACATGACAAAATCGTGCGGAAATTTTCTTTCCCCAGTGGTAGAAAAATGTGAAATTTTTTGGGTTGGCAACTTGGACCGAAGTCCCCTATTGCGTCTTACATAATATTTAAAAATATATATCTGTATCTTATTAGACTCACCGAACACACACTCTCTTATTGACGATAACTCCGGACACGCGCATAAGACATGCCTGACAGTTTCATCTTCCTGTTCACACATCCTGCATAGAGGTGTGTCCACTAGCCCCACAGTATGGAGGTGTTTCCTCAATTGACAGTGACCAGTCAGAAATCCTACCATTAAACGTAGGTTTTTCCTGGTCATCGCCAAATATTTCTTCGACGCCAGCTTCCCAGGGTCGCCCAGGGTGATCCTGGTAAGGCTGCATCCTTTGATTTCATCCCATCTCTCAAGGCATTGAGCATGGGTGTAACGTTTGGCTAGTTCCGCAATTGTCGAAGTCGTTAGGCCGCAGGTGTCAATGGGATCTAAAATTTCTAGTCCAAACGCTTCCCTGGCTAAAGAATCGGTAATGCGATTTCCCTTCCTCTTGTCGTGCCCTTTAACCCACATCAGGATAATATTGTTATCTACCGAGTCGTTAGCTAAATCTTGGTGGCACTTTAGTACTAGCCCCGATATAACGTTGTCTGTTCAAGGCTAATAGGGCTTGTCTACTATCAGTGCAAATTGTTATGTTTTTGCCAGAAATTCCTTTTCTTTTGTAGCAATTGGGATACCAGCCAGTTCTGTTCGAACCACGCTGGTATTGTTTCCCATTCCTCACTTAATCCATAGGCTTAGTGCTCTGGAGTAAACTCCACATCCTTATTATAGGTAGATTAATAATTGCTGTCAATTATTTAAATGACCCAATTTATTTATAAGAGTAGAAAAATATGAACAATCACAACCCTTATGGTCTTTTTAACCTTAATAATTTTATTTTTTATTTCTTGCAGTTCAGAACAGTGCTGACTCCGGAAGAAAATGATAAAGGTAAATTTTGAATGAATTCAATAATATGTAAGTTGACAGTTGACAAAGTACAGAAAACATATATGTGGCATGTTGAAACTTACAGCTTAAACGAAGCAAAACCAGAAAATGCGATAAAAATTCGATCAATAGGGCATGTCCACGACAGTTGACAATAATGACAATACCTTGGTGGTAAAACAATAAACAATAGACACGATGAAAAATTATCAAACAACAAACAACTATTAACCTATATTATA